>CM031241.1:202366379-202495698 GCA_018340775.1 Taxus wallichiana var. yunnanensis
TATTGCTGGAGCTGCCGTTGACACACGTCACTAGCTCCTACTGGAGCATGCTACATCGATTCCCACCGACGCCAAGTGGGACAGCCTAGGACCATGGTCACGCCGTCGTGTAAACCTTGACCTCGCATCAATCAAGCCGACGGGCGCCGGGCCACACCATTGACGCAATTGATGCGCTGTCAGAGGATGACGAACGCCTTTGTTGTCGATGTCACATTCTACAAGACAACGCCAAGTTTGATGAAGCTTGGGTCAATAAGAAAAAAGAAAGTGTCACATTTTGAAGAGTGTCATCATTGAAAATTTGAATTGAAATATTTGGGATGACTATTAATGTACAATTTACTCTCCAAAATCGTAGTTAACAACCATAAAACAAACACCCACAAGCATGTATACATGATTAATTAATGAAAGCTAAAGTAAAGACATAACACAAATCTACCGAGAGTATCATGCCAGGTACCACAATTTTATCGAGATGTTATGGCTTAAATTCTTCATAAGTAATAAAAACTCTTTTCCACAAGATTGATCACTAACACTAGCTCTCCATACTTTTATAAAAACATGTGTAGAGGCTATTATTAAGGCTTCTGAGAGTAGTTAACTTGTAAGGAAAATTTACTTTCTATTAATAATGAAGATAATCAAGTCAATAAATTGGTTCATACTCTTCCCTATTAATATATGTGGATAAATGTACACTAATGGGTGAATTATCCAAATACTAAAAATAAACTAATATTACAAGTGCACCTTTAATTATATAATAGTGTATGGTTATTTAAATACCACCGATCATCCCTTAATATGTGACTTTAATAAAGGGAATGAAGGAGGAACACTGAACTATCCCACCTTAATGAAAAATTGCCTCTCTACTCCCAAAAAGTTTCCTAAGATGAAAAAATTGATCCTCAAGTAAGGGATTTATGAAGTTGTCTAAAACCAAATTTTTGTTCAAAAAAAAAATTAAGGTCGAGAGTCTTTGTGATAGATTAACTACCAAAGATGATGCATTTTTATATCAATGTTTTTAATGTGTTGGTGCTCCATCATATTGTAATAGATGTGGATGACCCTCTAATTCACACATTACCTTAGTCAACTTATATTTGATTGATCAAGAATTAATTTTCATAAGTCACCATATACATGAGTTATCCGATTTTGATTATATCTCCATCTTCTTACCCTTATCACATCTCTATCCCTTAATTAAATACAAGCCAATGTTACCCAAGTTTTGAGGATAAAATTAGGGCTCCATCTTCATTTACACTTTTCTAACCTCTACTCTTCCATGACACTTGGAGAACTACAAGTAGTTTAATCCTGTTTTGGTGTATTTGGTGCATAATTTCTAGCACTCATAGGTATCGAAGGGGGAATGATGAGGTAAATCTAATGTATATAATTAGAAACTTTGTTTTAGGGTAATAGGTCTAAAATACAAAGAGATGATATTTATAGTTGTAGAAGAGTCGTTGAAAATATTCATACACATATCCGAGATCTATAAACACGTGTGAAGTATGTGTTAGATATAGATTAGATATCTTAGTATCAAAGGACACATTCAGTAGCCCTATGACACATTCATCAAGAAAACTTGTTCTAAAATAGATGAACATTTCCTCTGATTTTAGGATCCCAAATCTCAAAGGAAAATTTATGACACTCTGCACAACATCCTTATCCAGTTTCAAATCACGTTATACCCCTACATCTGGTAGAATTCGGAATTATTTTAACCCTAATCCTAATTTAAGCTATATACTTTCTTTCGGAATTAGTGTTGATAGAATATTATATCCTTACACAATTTAGGACTTTTGTTTCTATATTTGATGTTTTCAATAATCTTATACACATATTGCAATATCATAATTGAATTACCTCTTAATGTTGACATTACAAAAAAAGATAGAACGTTGAAATTACTATTCATTTTATTGTTTATTCTTATTCATTTTTTTCAGCTCTGGTTTATCATTAAAAATGTTACGAGTCTATGTATTTACATTTAGTTAAATACAATCTTTTTATTTTTTGAAAATGTGGGTTGACATCCGTCCGAGGAAGTTTGTTACTTCTCGGACCGATGTGTCGTGCAACTCACCCATCTATCTACTAATCCATTTTTTGTGTTGAATTTTTTTAAGACAAAGATCTAGCACATTACCTAGGTGATGATTTCAATTTTAAATAGGTATCTTCTTCAACATAATCTTATTGTTTTTATTTTACATTTTTTCAGCTCTCTTGTTATCATTAAAGATGTTACAGTCTAATTCTATATATTTACATTTATTTAAAGATATTGTTGGTCTATATATTTAAAGATGTTCTTGGCACTTCTCGGGACTAAAAATGTCAGAAACTCACCCCTCTATCTACAATGTCGTAAAACAAACCCTATCATATACGCAAGATTTCAAAGCAATCTAATACGCTTGCCCTTGATGATTTCTTAACACATTACCCTTGATGATTTCACAAAATCTAATACGCAAGAGGTAAGCTAAACCACTCATCATATTTGCAATTATGTTTAATTTCTTGCTAGTGATGATTCTTTCTTGATTTCTTAGAATTATATTTAATTTATTTTTTTATATGTGCAAAATCCTTTGATATATTTTTTTTAAGCTGTGGGATAAACAATACATTATACAATTTTAAATATAAGTCCACATAAAATTCCTCATCATCCATATATATCATATCATCACCATATCATTATCATATCCTCACGACTCTTACACTACAAATTTTATTATTAACACAATTATTTATCTAATTTAAATTTATTAAAAACAATTCAATTTTTAAAAATAATTCATAATCATATCATTACAATTCTATTCCTTCTAATGTCATCTATATCCATTCTAATCATTAATGTCATCTATATCCATTATAACACATTCCATTTATTTATCATCTATATCCATTCTAGAGAAGAAGAATTACTGTGCTTGATGATAAATCTACGTCCACATTAAATTGATCATCGTCCATATATATCATATCATTATCGTCATTCATCATCTTTCAGCATCATCTATCACTAATTATCAATTATCATCATTCATCATCTACGTCCACATACAATTCATGACAATGCAAGTAAACAAGAAACATACATATAATTCATGATTAAAGACTATATAAATCCATATATATATCATTCATCATCTATAATTAAAGACTGTATATAAATCCATATAATTAAATTCAAATACCATAGTACATACTCAATAGTAGAAGTTTTCAAATTCAATATTTAAAGTTTCCTCAATAATAAAAGTTTCTAGTTTTCAAAACCCTCTTTTTCTTTATCCAATTCTACTCCTCTCTCTTTCCCCAACGTCTTCTTCACTGTGGTTGTACCTCTTTCCCAACACGAGAAATAACCCACGAACTTATAAGATCTTCTCAGAGCCTTGTCCAGATTTTTAAAATTCTTTCTTCTTGATTTGTCGCATCTCCTGCGACAACAAATTTGGATCAGCATGCTGTTTTAGCTTTGAATAATATGTGGGTCAAACCATGCTCTTTAATTATCTACTTTAGTGTATTGTTTTGTTTGTTAACCAAAACAATATTTTGCTTCAAATTTTTCTTTGCGGATAAGCATTCTTCAATTGTTTCCAAGTGAACTTGCAAAACCTTTGCCTGACTCTTCAAATTTTCATATTTCAACTGCACAAAAAGAGTAATGTCAATTCAAAATATTACTAAAAAATGAAAATTTCAAATTAACAAGAATGATTGTTTGAATGTAATAGTACTTACAACCGCTCTATCTCTTTCGGCATTTGCGATTGCTACCAAATCCTTGTCCTTGGACCATTTGTTAAAATATGCCTGGGCCTCAGCACTAATATTTTCCAATTTGTTTAATGCCTTATCTAAAATGTCATCTTTATAGTTGTTGTTATATGTGACAGTCCCACTTCTTACTTGGGTAAGTAAGGAATCCATCTTCGCAGGTTGATTTTGGACTGCAGTGTATAAACTATCCCGTTGCCAATAATTTTCATAACGACTAATAATCTCATTGATAAGAACTTTAGCCCTTCTCTCCCACTCTATAAGTTGTTTGATATGAGGAAGAATAAACTCACTGACATGGGATTGACAATCATAACCAATTAAGTTCTCCAAAGGAAAAGGTGGCAACTGTTCACTATCTGAATCTGATGAAGACGATCTTGCTGGAGAAGTATGGGGGCTTTCACCAAGATCAACTACTACGTGTTTCTGCCTTTGGGTGGGCTGATCCTGTTTGTGAAAAAATTAATCAAGATTTAGATAAATAAATTTAAATCGAAATGTAATTCAAAATTGTAAAGCATATTTAAATTGAAATTTGAAGTATACCGGTCTGTGGCCTTGAATCATCTTGCGGGTATCGAAAAAACCGGTTGGTCATTGCTATCAATGCCCAAATAATCTTCATCTAAATTTATATTGTTCAAAATAGATATGCATGTTGCCTTTGGGCAAGCCACCAAGTGAGAGAGTTGGAATTCGAAAAGGAGGAGACAAGTTTAGTGTCCCACTAGGGCCGGAGCAAAGGCATGTGTTTACCAATGTTCTTTTTCCTTTGTTCCTTTGGTTGGCATTTTAAAATTATTGGTTGAGTGGAAGTCGGTGCCGTGGTTTGAACAGGACTGACATGTGCTTTGAAAAGTACAAGAAAAAAATGAAAAATAGGAAAACAAATTCATGAAGTCAAAATTTTGAAATTAAATGTACTTATCGAAGAGTTGTACCTTGTTGTCGAGGGTTGTTTTCTCGGTGCTACGGGTGGCCTTGTAGGAGTTGTACTCGGAGTGTCATTGCTCGAAAGATATGAATGCATGCGATTTGTATGGAGTGAGTTGGGGAAGAAGGTTGAGTTTGTGCAGAAACAGTGTATGTTCCAAAGCTCCCTGCAATTCATCAATATTAAATGTTGTCAATTCATTTGGTTAAAATTTAAATTGAAAAATAAATATGCAACTTTGGAATTTGTAAATAATATATGAGAAGGTATTACTTCTCTGCGTTTAACAAGTTCAAACTGTTGAGGGTTTGGAGAGGAGTGAGCTTCCATTTCAGATTGGGAGTCCCCCAAGCCTTAGCACGTGTTGTTGGCCTCTTCCTCTCGATAACGCATTTTTTTTTTGGGGAAAGGGCTTCAAGATATCTTTTCTGCAAAAAATTAACATTTAAGTGTTAATAACTGCGCAGTGTAATGTCAAAAATTGAAATACAAACTAAATACTTTATACCTGTTGTTCTTCAAATGGAATTGACAACTTCATCAACTCCTCATCATTGCAAGTAGGAATTTTTTTATCTCTTAAATTTAAAAGTGCCTCATAATAAAGGCCAAGGAGATAGTTTGTTGAATAAATGACAGGTTTTTCAGAAAGTTTTGAATTTGTTAGTTCAGTTCTTATTTTTTTGGATAGATATGTGCACCAATCGAATTTTTGTTTTGAGATAGTGGCAAACAATGTATCTGATAGCCCAATTTGGTATATCGGTTTGGCGACTCTGCAAAACAATTCCGGATTGAAAAAAATGAAATAAGTGCAGCAAGAAAGTGGTGTGCAATTGATTGTGTATCCACACCACACCTGGATTTATTGACATGGGCTGCAAATGTGAAAGAGTGAAAATTACTATAAATTTATAACATCAAATTGTATCAGAATAAAAAATAGAATAAAAAATATGAATTAAAACGAATTATACTTACAATCAACATGGAAACCGAACTTTGATTCGAGTAATTTCTTGTCTTCTTCCACGAGTGTTGCCTTGGTTGTAACAAATGGTAAATTTTTGAATGGAAGGCCCGTAAACCGATGGATGTCATTTGCTTCGATACTGAATTGGAACATTTGGCCATCGTTCAGAGTCACATAAAAAATGTTGTCCTCTGAATTGTAGGATGACAGAAGGTAATTCAAAATATCCGGATCTGTTTCGAAATGGGGCATATTAACGACCCCTGAAAATTCACACTCATCCATCAAATCTTTATATTCTGAAGACAGCTTTAAAATAGTATGGATGTGAGGGCATAAGGGATTCCTGTAGTTGATCTTGGAAATCGATTGAATTGGATTCTCTTGATTTTGTTCTGCAAACTTGCAGTTGGGAAGCATCTGAAGTCGACATTATAGTTGTACTTGCGTCTTTGACAATGATTGAGACCTGCAAAAATTCAAGAGCGGGAGGGAAAACGAGAAAATGACTGGCTGAAGGGTATTTATAAGCTAAATCGGGCGTCAATGGCTCCATTGGCCACAGCGCGATGGCCTCTTGTTGCCGCGCATCAATGGCTTCTATTGTCGCGCGTCAATGGCCTCTATTGTCACGCGTCAATGGCCTTTTTCGTATGCGTCGAATGGCCTCTATTTCTGTCATCGCAGCGTCAATGGCTTCTATTATCGCGCGCGTCGATAGAGCCATTGGCGCCGCGTCGAGAAAAATGCCATTGTGCGCGCGATAAAAGCATTGACGCGTGATAATAAGCCATTACGCGACAACGCATCAATAAGCCATTGTACGCTGTCGGAGTGATCATTGACGTCTTGTTGTCGCGCATCAATGATGGAGCCATGAAAAATAGGTGAAATTTTTGTTTTTGAATCTCATTCAATCTTTCGCCTTCAACCGCTGTTCCGGGATATTTGTCGGTATTTTCCACCTACAATTTTATAGAGGTGTCTTAAAATGAACCACGATGGGGTTTATTTTGTGGGAGGCACAAGTATGTTTTAGGGAGGTATAAGGGTGGAGGAGTTGGGATTTGGGTTCCACCCTATAAAGAAATAGCTTGCATTTCTTTACTCGTAATGGGGTGCCATAAGAGGTTGGGAGGCATAAGGAAATGTGAGAATAAGAGTACTTGGGAGGCATAAGGAATGTTAGGGTTTTGATACACTATATTTTGGCGGTTTGTAATTCGGGTGGTGATACCCATTTCCCTTTTGGAAGGCATAAGAGACATCCCCCCATAGTTTCTTGCTCCTTTGGCTTGCTTGATGAAGCCTCAATAATGTTTTTCATGCTTTAATGTAGTTGTAAACTACATTCTGCTTTTAGACGTGTTTTTATTGTGAAAATGTTGCTTGTGTGTTTGTAGGCCTATTGTTGCCATGAGTTGATCACATCTTTTATTTCATTGTGGTTGGGGCTTGGGGACAATGAAGAAGGATGACTTCTCCTTGTCATTGGATGTCTTGGTTGGGTGGAGAGCATTGCCTTTCCCCTGCTATTGTTGTGATCAGAATTGGAAGAATGATAAATCTACATGTTGTTGTTCTTGAAAGCAAAGGAAAATGAAATAAAATAGTTGATAGACCCTTGTTGAGATAAATCTTATTGTAACCTTCCCACTTGAAGTGGATGAACTCGTATATGTTTTGTAATGGAAATATGTTGTATTGAATATGAAAATTGTAAATTGAAATGTGAAAGAGATATACTCCGTTTCTATTTTTGAAAGAAAGAATTGTATTCTGTATGATGAATTTGAGGAATGAAAGAAAGAAGTTGTAAGTTGTCTTTGGAATCAATAAATGAATGTATTACCTTTCTCAAATTGCATTGTTGTATTGAATCTAATCATTTCAATGTATTTGAAGTCTTTGTTTGAAAGGAAGAAATGCGTGTGAGAAAAATACAGAATTTTGTCTTTTGAAATGTGTAAAATTTGAAATCAGAATTACATTTTGGTTTGAATAGTTTGATTTGAATCAACTAAATGTATTAGATTGGAATTGGAACGTATTCTTATACTTGGAAGAAGAAAATGGCAAATAGACCCTTTAAAATTTGATCTTTGTTTTGTATTTTCAAACTGACAATTATTTAATCCAAAATACACAGACCATCGACACGAAACAAAGAAATAACAAATGAAACATTAAATTGGACATAATAAGATCTAAAAAGAATTCATCTAGACATTAACACTTAAGGAATTTCTTAGAAAACTTAGCAAACTCGGGCTCAAATCGTTTCACTGTATCGTTTTGTTGTCAAAGTTGTAAATTTCAAATTGGAGCTCAATCAAACAAAATTACGTTCCAGATCCATCCTAAATCCATCTAAGAATAATTCTCCATGTTTAATGGACAAGTTGAGGGAGGAAGAAGATTAATTGATTAAAATTTCATAAGTTAAAATTTACCAGTTTACCTTTTAAAACCTATAGATTGTTTTTCATGAAATTGACCCCTTAAACTTTATCAAAGTTAAAATATTGTGATTCATGTATAAAGAGGACGAGAGATTTCCAAAAAGTCCTCGTTTTCCCAAAATTGAGCTCTCTATCAAAAGTTATGGCCTTCTGAAGTTTTTCTTCATTTGGCGTAAAAAAAATAATTCTAACTGTAAAAAAAAAAAAATGGGAAAAATTTCCTTGGCGGACCCGCGTGCCCGACTTTTGCCTTAGCGCTTTTGGTCAAAAAACGCCAAAGGAACAAATTCTCCCGCTTCCGCTTAACCCATGAGGCCTTTTTGGTAAAAAATCACCTAAGTCCGAAATAAAATTTTTAGAAAATTTCCCCACTGAGACTGCCGCCCGCTTTTTCCCTTTGGTTGTCTTTCGCGGGTCCGCAACATTAAACTTAGCTTTTAAAATTTTTTAGAATTTTTTTCTTAATTTTCCCCGCCCCTCGACTCCGTGAAAGCTTGATCGAGGTTGCCACGTGGCACCATGAGGCGTTGGCGGAGGAGCGGATCCCTTTTTAACTTAGTGCTTCGGAAATTTTTTGGGAAATTTTCTTAGTTTCCTCTGCCTCCCCCGACCCGTACCCGACAACTATCGTGAGGCTTGACATGTGGGCGCCTTAGGTGTCAGTGTGAGGAGCGGACCATTTGATCCCTAGTGCTTTTAAAATTATGAAAAACAATGTCTTAAATCGCTCCAACGACCCGATTTTCCGTCGAGGTGTTGTAAAGCCGACACGTGTCCTCTTCGGGCTCACGGGCGCGTGGAGGTAAATTGCGCTTTTCTCCTAAGAAGGAAAATGTGCCAAATTTTCTCCCGCTCCGCCAGCCTTCCGCGAATGGGAAAATTTCTTCCTTAGCCCGCAGCTCCGCCTCTTGTAAAAATTTTCACCCCAAGGCCCGCCGGCCCATAACTTGAGAAATATGAGGAGTTAGGAGGACTTCTTTATATCAATGGAAAGGTGACGAAATTTCCTATCCAATGGGAATGATTTAGGGAAAATTTGAATGCGTTAAGTTTAAGAAAAATCAAGTTGAATCGTTAATCCTGTTAGAGAGTGGGTATGGTGAGGAATTATCCTCACCAACCTAATTGAACCTTTTAACCCTAAATTTTGGGACCTTGTGACCTCTAATGATTGTTAATAAAAGAAAATTATATTTTAATGGATTAGAATTGTTCTGAAACTTGTTAGTGACAATTGTCGTCTTGTAACCCGGTTGTAGACTCTTTTAAACCAAAAAAAAAAAAAAATCTATAATTTTCCTAACTAATCCTAGGTTGTTCTTGGGTCTCAAGTGGGTTGTTTTTAGCAGGTATGGTACAATTCACATTTACCACAAGATCATTTTAAAAAAGAAAACTGATCAACATGTGTACTAAGTGCGCTAATATAGTGGATGCTCATAAAGTATTTGTGAGGAAGAAAATGTATCCTCATGGAATAGCATAATAAAAGCTTGCAATAGACATGGAAGCCCTCATGAGACATTGATGGAGTTTCATCAAATGCAGCAAAAGATACCCAAGTTGATCATTTCACCTTTGTCACCGTAGTTTGAGCCTATGCACGTGAAAACTTAAAACTTCATATTATCCCTGAGTAATGCCAATTGTCAACATTAATTTCCACCATTCAAATGGTCGCCAATATAGAAAATTTGCATCGTTAGATATTATCAAAAGGGTGGGGGCGCCGGGGGTTTCTACATGAGACAAACGTCTTTTGGCGTAAATACCTCATGGCTAAAAACAACACCCTAAAAAAAAAATTGTATATAATGGCGTCAACTTCGGAGTTTGATAGAGGTGTAAAGTTTTCATTTGGGGTTTCTTTAATGGAATCTATCGCATCATCACTTTGTTTTAGAAATAAAAACAATCCAATTAACTGATTAGTGTTGACTTTTAAGGGCTTTGGAATAAGCATAAAAGGTTAGACTTGGTCTTCATTGCAATGAATATAATTTTATAAAATGGTGGATGTAACCAAGTAATTTAAATAATGGGGTCTAGGTATTTTCTTTACCAAACACAAAATCCATAGAAAGATGGACCCCACATCTCTGTGACACTTTCCTTCATATGGAAGGATCACCACGAAACTCCTCATGGGCCATTAAACCGTTTACAGATTAATCACACAGGGGTTCAATGGACGTTTTGTGATGTGCCAAAAGGTCGAAGGTGTCTCGAGGCAAAACATGCACAATATTTACTTCTACACAATTATTACAAACCCACAGAAGAAATTTGGCAGCGTAACAGGAGGCGAAGGAAGGAAATGGCGAGCGACCGCCAGATTTTCAAGCTATCGGGGCCTCGCCATCTCACCAGCATCGACTGGTAAGAAAATAAAAAACAGTCACTGTAGATTGCGCAACATTTTCTATAAATTCTTCGGTCAATGCAGCCGTTCTGATTTCGTTGGGGTTTACTGTTATATTAATGTTTTCAGGTCGAATCCCGATCACAGACGATGCGTAACCGCCAGTCTAGTGCAGGGCGTATGCGTGCAGGAACGAGACCGGCAGGAGCGCAGGCACGGCCCGGACTCCCAAGCTGAAACATGGTGGAGCTTCTTCAAGTTCAAGCTTATTCATCCTCTGCACGACGATGTCGACGGTTCCATCTTCGGCGCAGTGTACAAATGGAGCAAAAAAGCCGCCGGCGTGCCGTTCCGTCCACTGGGCGCGCCCAAGATAGTGGTCGCCTTCAGAGGCACGGTTAAAACATCGGTGACCTTGCCCAGAGACGTCCGCCTGGATCTCCACATTCTCTCAAACCGACTCCACACCACCACCCGCTTCCACGCCGCATTCGACGCAGTGAAAGTCAACGTTCACCACCACGGGGTCGACAACGTCTGGATCGCCGGCCATTCCCTCGGCGCCGCCATTGCAATGTTAGCGGGAAGGAAAATGACAGAGGAAGAAGAGCTTGTTTTATAAACGCATCTATTCAACCCGCCCTTCGTTTGTGCGCCCGTGGAGAGGATTAAGAACGAGAAAATAAAGCACGGGCTCCACCTTACGAGCAGCCTGATCAAGGCCGGACTGGCTACGACGCTTAAAGGAAAGCTCGCACGGGTCGAATCCGAGAGGACTTTCTCCGTCCTGCAGTGGTGGGTTCCTTGTCTGTATGTTAATCCCAAAGACAATTTGTGCTCTGGGTATGTTGGATATTTTGGTAAGCAGAAGGCGATGCAGCAGATCGGAGCCGGCGATGTCGCCGCTTGCGGCGCAGCATTCGATCAGGGAATGGTGTTTTCTGCATTTGGAAAAGAATCAGAGGCAGGGCATTTGATTCCTTCCGCAAGAGTTACTGTCAGTCTAAATTCGGCGGCAGATTTTGAAAGGCCTCATGGGATTCATCAGTGGTGGGCACCGAATATTAGAATCGAATGCACTGAGTACAGAATTGTTTCAGCCCAGAAGCCAGAGGACCGCTTGCAGCACAAATGATACCTGCCATCGTATGAAGCTTCCTTGATTACGCCGAAGGCGTGTTTCAAATAAGAGCAAGGGGTTGCGGGTTGTTAAATCTGACGAGGATGAGACAGACCGTATCAACGACACATCACACTGCATATCACTGAAGGCCGTATTTTTCATACTACTCGCGAGTCGCACCTACGCACAATCTAGAGTTTGAATATTTCTTTGCCATTGTTTTGGGTAGAGATACACATACACACCATCTGTATGAAGCGTCGGATTGTCAAAGAGGAATTCTTGCAATTTATTTTGGGTGTTTCTATGTATTTGCATGGTCAAATCAAATGTTAACTAAACTCATATACATGTAAATGTAATGTATAATGAATTTCTTATGGCATCCGTGACGCACTATATCTATATTTATACGTAGCATGTTATATAAATATTTCAATTTTAATGTGGCAAACAATATTATGCTAATTGTATTTATTTATAACAACAGTTTGTATGTTTATTTTTCAATTAAATTATCCTTTTGGATTTGTTATATAAATTAAAAATTAAAAATTAATTATTAAGTGTTATGATACATAAGACTTTTACATGTATGTTATATAAATTATGTTGTTGGCAATGGGATATAAGTCGAGCATTTGTAATTGACAATAGTTATCCAAATTTTAGTTTTGAGGTTAGATCCCCTCAATTTGACTATTGCGAACAAAGGTGTACACAACAAAGTTGAAGAAATATTTAGTTATATTTGTTGGTTATTAGGAGATTGAGCGGGTGATTTTATTAGCGACCCATCTATAACGTCATTTTCATAAAGAGGATCAACATTTCAACCATTTGTTGCCTCTTGTATAGATGTAAAACAAGTATCTCTCGTGTGTGTGGGTGTGTGGGTGTGTGTGTGGGTGTGTGTGTGTGGGTGTGGGTGTGTGTGGGGTGTGGGTGTGTGGTGTGTGTGTGGGTGTGTGGGTGTGGGTGTGGGTGTGGGTGGGTGTGGGTGTGGGTGGGTGTGTGGGTGGGTGGGTGGTGGGTGTGTGGGTGTGGGGTGTGTGGGTGTGTGTGGGTGTGGGGGTGTGTGTGTGTGGGTGGGTGTGGGTGTGTGGGTGTGCATGTGTGCATGTGCACGCGCGTGCGTGTGTGTGTGTGTGCGCGCGTGCGTGTGCGTGTGCGTGTGCGTGCGTGTGTGTGTGTGTGCATGTGTGTGCGTGTGTGCGTGTGTGTATGCGCGCGTGTGTGCGTGCGTGCGTGCGTGTGTGCGTGTGTGCATGCGCGTGTGTGTGTGCGTGTGTGCGTGCGCGCGCGTGTGTGTGTGTGTGTGCGTGTGCATGTGTGCACGTGTGTGTGTGTGTGTGCGCGTGGCCAACGTGTGTGTGTGCGCGTGTGCGTCTTATTACCTAAACTCGGGTATGTCCTTTCACTACAACTTAGAATTATTTATACAACTCTAAAAATTCTCATCGAACTAAAAAAATAATCTAAAAGCTGGGAGCTTGGCTTGGTCCATGGTAACATTTAAACCTTCCCAACCTTGTTGATCTCTATTGGCATGAAGTTGTTTTACTTGTTCAAATAATTCAAATGTGATACCAATTTCTAGCTACTTTTACAACTTTCTTGAGTAATTAAGAGAACAAGGAATCTTTTTCATACATGGAAATTACACCTTACAAAAAAATCCCTCCTTATAAATGGTAGAGAAATTTGCATTTAACAATGTAAGAAATCGTATGGAGACTACTTCTAAAACATTCAATCGACACAAAATATACTTATCACTCATTTGACCAACCACTGGAGGGGCTCATATATCAATGATTGTCTATGCCTCACTCATTTACGGATATTACTCAAGCGTAAAGCTAAAAATGGGCGCCTGGCACTACAAGAAGCATACGGCGCATGCTAGGTTTCAAACATGGAACCTATTAGATTTTCCCCAATTCTTTTATCTTGACCCCCTTAAGCACAAATAACACTCGCATGAATAATGCATGCGAGATTGAGATGATAAAGTTGAGACCAGGATAGCAAATATTATTTTGATAGGAGCAATCTAAGACCTGGAATAGGTGTGGGACATGAATTTATTTAATACCTGCATTTCTATTTCCATCTTTCCATTTGCGTCTTCATCTTTTCTAAGAGATTAAATTTTGTCCAATCTATAACCTTCACATTTTAAAACAAATTAAAAATAGCAAAGACTTGGTGTTCCAAAAAATTAAATTAAGAGGGGGATGGAAATGATGTGTTGGGGCCTTGCATCACATTTTTATACAAGTTACATTTATGCTTATTTCTTTTTCACTATATTTACTATAAACAGGGGTTTCCTTTCATTTCCCTAAACTTTTCTTTATGTACATTTAATTGGAGCACTATAAATTTACAAAGCATCAGATTGCAAAGATGGTCTAGTTGGAGGAAATGCTTTGCATTGCTCATAATGGATTTGACAATTTGACATCCGTATTTTTGTTGCCCATCTATTATCCATGGGATGGCCATATTTCTTGAAGAGAAAACCTAATTCACCTCCACTCAAATCATCTCGTATGCCTATAGTCAATTAAAATCAATAGGAAGCCGAGACATGCATTCTTGTCTAGAATAGCATAGTGCATTTCGACCATAATTATGCCAAAATCTACCCACAACCTCTTTAAATTCATATTGACCTTGAACACATCTAATCTCATAAGATCGAAGATCAAAAAAAATGGGGTGTGAGAGCCGTCATAGTTGTGCCCTCCGTTGTGCACCACAGATTTCCCACCGTGTTGTCAACAAAACTACACCAATCATTACTACATGTTCCCTCCTCTCCAAGATAATTATTGTGTATGGTTTGCCCACACTTGATTTTGCATACCGAAAATTCTAAAGAGGAAACTTGTGCAAGGAATCATAGTTTCTTAATGATGATGATTAACCACTCAATGTCACATTTTGGCATCCTTATATCTTCCACCCATTTATTGTCCACAATCATGTCATGTTTCCTAATGAGGAAACATACTCCACCTCCACTCAAATGTTTTCCCATGACTATAGTCTAGAGCGTCTAGTCGAAAACCGAGGAGTGTAGTATTTCCTCAATAAAAGAGTGCATTTGGCCCATAGTTGCACCGAAATATACCTGCAACATCTTGAACTTTATATCAACCTTGACCGCATCCATTTTCATTAGTTCAATGATGAAAAAATGGGGGTTGAGAGGTAGAAGAAAGGACCTCATAGTTGTTACCTCATGGTGTACATAAAACTAGCACGCATGTTATACGTAGCACTACATTGAAATCACTACATGTTCCCTTCTATTTGTGATAATCAAAGACAATGGTTTCGGTATGCTTGATTTCATATGCAATTTCAATTAATGTAAATTTTGTAAAAGAAAATTGTGTAGGGAATCATAGTTTATTTTTGTTAATAGATGATTATGATGAGCCTCTCAATGTCACTTTTTTTATACCACTGCAACTTACACATGAAATTTGGATAATCCAAAATTTACATTTTCATTTCAATTTAGTGACATACATGTTGTCATAACATCGCTTCCTTCCTAATTCACAACCCGCACCACCACGACAAAACTAATAAATATCAAATTGGTACAAATCGTTGTGATAAATAACCAATCATAAATTAATTTTCAAACCATGAAGATATACTAATTTGGTTGAGAGTCATTTCCAAATGGAAGTCTTAGTGGTTGTGTATGAAACACGTTAAAAATGGGAATGTTGAGGTTTTGTACCATTGGTCATTGATGGATGGAACCATTAGGGTCCTATTGATGTGGGAAACATCATCACTACCTAACTGATCACCAAAAATGAAACTTGATCACGTAAATGCGCTTGAAATCAAAAAAGCACATAACCATTAACATATATTTCTATATGTAACATATTCACATTTTGAAGTTGGAACATTGCATGTTTCCCTAACTATAGGTGTGGAAAAGAACAATGTGTTATATGACCATTTGTTCGAACTCTCCATGTAAAACACCAATGGGTCATGTCATTTTAAGACTAATTAATGTTTTAGCTCTATGTGTTATCCAAATGGATGGGGTAATCACTATAAGAGAAATGTCGAGACCATGCATTTATAATTTTTTTATAAAATTTGTCACATTGTGACAAATTCGATGGATATTCGGGATCATCAAAATGTTGGATTATATAGATAAACATGACAATGATTTAAATTTAATGAGTGTTAGCGACATAGAATGTTGAGGAATAATTATCATTACAAATCCATAATGAAAACTAGTTTCATTTGATAATTGTTGTAGCATTAGGCAAGTGTAGAGAACTGGCAAAAGATAATGGTCTATAAAGATGGTGCAAACCACCTTTTTGGACCAATTTTTTGTTATCAAATCAAACTACTACATTGAATAAACATGGGATCATCCACCCCACCCGTCCCTATCTCTAAAGTGTCATGTGACATACATTAGTGAATTCCCATTTAATTGATATGTTTTATAACTACCA
Source organism: Taxus wallichiana var. yunnanensis (assembly GCA_018340775.1). NCBI lineage: Eukaryota > Viridiplantae > Streptophyta > Pinopsida > Cupressales > Taxaceae > Taxus > Taxus wallichiana. Next base: position 202,382,600 of record CM031241.1, read on the forward strand.
AAAAATAACAATTAGATTGACATGACATTAGAAGTATTGATTTATCATTCCTTGTTTTAATATGATATATCTCCAAAGAATGTTTCATCAATGATGTTTGCATCACACCCCCTTTCTCCTTCAAATGATTGAAAAAATTGGCATGTGTTCATATGTGCCTACTCATGTCAAGGAATAATTTTGCATTAGTTCCCCTTCATTTTCCCCCCTCTCACGCTTCCTCTATATAACCCCTCCTCCATCACCCCTCTTCCTCCCATGCAATGTTTTTCTCCCTCAAATTTAACTGGTCAAGGAGAAACATAGAAGTATCCTTTATTCTCTAGTGGTCCCAATGTTGAGGGAAACCGCTATGAACTAATATAGGTATAAAGATCCATAGTCTATTAAAAGGTTTTATTAACTATAAAAAAATTCTTCTAAAATATCTAGCTTAGGATGCATAGGAGACCTCCTAGTGACTCAAATGGGTGGGAGTGGAAAATGTTTGTTTCGGAAACCATTATTTTAGTCCACCCTATCCATGGCCTGAGAAATGTTTTCCCCTCCAAATGCATTTCCTCAATCATTGGTTTACCTTAAAATAAATATGCATTTGACTCTAAGGATAAGCAACATATCCATTCTACACATGAATTGAGGTCACACATTGGATAACAATTGGACTCTGAAAATCAAGGTAACCTATTTGTAATGCATTGGTATTATGTAGGGGAAGGATTACATAGGAAACTATAGGCACATCACGGGGTTCATTAGCTAGGCAATATCCTAGCACGTGAGTTCATATTGAGGTAATTAAAATTAATAAAATTAAAGTCAATATACCGGTAGACATGAGGGGGTGAAAGGGTTTAATTTATTAATATTTTGAATTAGGTATTGGGGTAGGTTAGAGAGGTGGGCCAAAGGAAAGGGAGGTTTAATTTTAATATAAAACTAAAACATTTGAACCCTAGTTTTTAAAACTAAATACCTTAAAATTGTAAAATGAGTGTGGTCATAAATTAAATTATAATCTCTTTTTTAATAAAGAAATCTCAATTAAGAGATTCTTAACCAAGAAATAATAAGATGGTAGAAAACTAGGATTGAGTATGTTTTTCAACACAAGTGATATTATTTCACCATCTTAATTATTTGAAGAACTATTGATAAATGATTAAAGCTTAACATTTATAAGGTATTGGTAATAAGTCTTGAATGGCTTCAAACTATCTTTCCGAGGAAATGTATATTAAAAAAATGAGTGAGAAATATGATATATTTTCTTTTTTAATATATTAGGGTAGAAATAAAAGGGGTAAATAAAATTGTAATGGAAAAATGGGTAAGTAAGGTACATGGAAAAAATAGGGGTATTTTCATTCTAATAATATAACGGGAGGGGGTATTATCAATTGAATAATTAGAGGTAAAAACTAGAATTAAGGGTATTCTTTAATACCCTTCGAATGAACATGTGCTATACCATACTTTTACTAAGTGAACCCCAGTGAGGCACATTCAAACTACATATTGCGAGGATAATTTATACCTTGCTTGCAACTTCACATTGATTAGCAAATAAAAAATGGTATGTAAGGATAATGGTCCTTCAAATTGTTTTTCATTCTTTTTTTTGGGGTGTTATAATCTATGTTGTGTAAAAACTAGGGATTTTTTTTCTACATTGGAATTTTATATAGTATGTTTTTGGCATACTTCCACCGCCCTATTTCTGCTGCTTGACTTGCTTCTTTATTTTTAGTTCCTTTTTCAAGCACCTTTTTTTTAATATGATTTTTCTTCTCCTTCTGATCCACCAACCTTGTTTACACATTTTTCATGCCAATTTAGCACATTATTCCTTGCTTTAAGATTGTTGGTTTATTTTTCTTTGCAATTTTTTCTTCTTCTTTAGATTATATTAATATACTTACGTATTGAGATTTTCTTTTTTTGTCTATCTAAACCCACCCTGCTCCATTTCTCAATCGAAAAAGGCTCTTTCTTCTCCTAGTTATCTTCCTTGCATAAAAATGTCATTGCTAATTGAACTCTTCTCGAGCTTCCTTATTTGAATTACGTCTTCACATTAGATATCCTGTATATAAGATTAAATTTGTTTTGTGGTTAATGTAGTACACCATTCAAATGATTAGAAGTTTAATCAAAACAAAAGTTTGGTTTTGTTTTGTATGGTTGATGGATGGTCAAACAATATTACACTAATTACATTCACGCCCTTGTAAGCAAACCTAATCCCCCTTTATCTAGTCGGTAAAGTAAACCCCAACCATCTCAAATCCAAAGTGAAGCCAAACCATACCCTTCTCCAACAAGCAAACCGAAATCTTAGAGTAAGAGCACCGATTTTTAAAACTTGGAGCTATTGACTAAAGGTGGTGTGTGTTTAGCAACTTCTTTATGATTACACTGGTTCCATACTCGTTACCAATTTGAATGCACCGTGCAGATAATTTCTCTACTTGTGGTATTGCAGACACTACCTCCTTTTAGAGCTTCCACAAACAAAACATACTCCAGATATTCCATATTAATAATAATGAATCTGATCGAATTGTGAAGAATCTTAAGTTCTTAAAGTAAGAGCTCTAGCATAGTATTTAAGGTCGGTCTAAAACAAAAGGATATTTTTTAAGTTATCCTCATCCTCAGTGGTCACAATCCCTTCCACCTAGCCAAAATTTTGAGTTTGTCTACACACATTCAGCTATTCAAGCCACCATCTATGTTTCTAGCTAATGTCTGAATTGATATGAACCGTGTTTCTTGTTTTATTAGGAAAAGATCTAGTAACTATTGTTTGTTCTAAAAGATGAGTTTCAGTTAGGTTTAAGGAACTATCAATGTGTGTGTGTGTGTGCATACCGCACAGTCCATAAACATTTGCAAGTCTTGTAGTTTATCCTTCTTTTCCATTCATTAGTTCATCCATCTACTTTTCACAATTGAATCGGTGTATTTTTTCACTCTACCTTGCACTAGATCTTTTACTTTTCTTTTGGTTGCTTCTGCTACTTCCTTTGTCTTATCTCTTCTTCCAAACTGGTTATCCTCTTTTTCACATCATGAAGGAACTTAATCTCTACATCCACATCCATAGCCACAACCCTTCTCAAATTCTCTACTCCTAACATCTTTCGATGCTCTATGCCAATCAAACTTAGACTTGGCAACCTGTATGAATTTCCTAGCAAAGAGGTGGTAAAACCTTATACAAAATACACAATTGGAATTTCAAATGAGAAAAATCGACAAATGCGCAGTCAATTAGTAGCCAAAATCTCTCCTTAATTTTATTGAAGGACTACTTTTTAAAAAGGGCTCATTCTAAAGCTAAACTAATATGTAAACTCCAACATGCTAACAAGAGTTCCTGAAAGAATTCTAATTCCTGGGAAATATTTGTGTGCCCAATGTCATACTTAACCTGGCTTGCAATTCATGTGTTGTTGTACACTTTATAATCTATATGGAAGTTAATGTTTCATGTAGCATAGTAGTGATGCTTCCAATTTTTGAGACATAACATTCATATAATTCAGTTTATTCACACTTGATTTATCGCAGGATTAAAAAAAACATCCATAGAAAAACATGTGTATCACTCAACTCCTATGAAGCATGGTTTTATAAGATATACAACATTACTTTCAAACAATGATATTTCTGATGATGATGTTTACTTGAATAATTCATCCATTCCTGTTTTTGTTCCAAATACGCAAGTACACAATGAAAAAGTTGTTTGACCCCCTAAAGACAATATTTTTAATAATGGGATCCATTATCAAGAAAATTCTACAACACATGTTGATGATTCCCATTTACCTCAAGGGGATATGGCTTCTCAACAGGCAGAGATATTAAAAGAACAATCAAATGTCCTTCCCCCACAAAAGGGTAGAGCTCATTGGAGCACTACAGACACTCTAGTTCTAATTGAAGTTAAGTGTAATGAGAGAGACACTCTGTCCAACGGTAGTCCAATGAGTAAAGTCATATCATCTACAGAAAAGTGGAAAATTGTGCAAAATTATTAGGCTAATCATGGTGTTGTTCACACGCTCAATCAATGTTATGATCGATGGGAACATCTTCAGCCTGATTACAAAAGGATTAGAGATTATGAGAAAAATATTTCATCTGGCCATAATAGTTATTGGACTATGACAACCTGAGAAAGGACTAAGAATAAACTTCCTGCAAATTTCTTTGAAGAACTTTTTGATGCAATGGAGCTTAACTTTGGTTAAGATCGAGCTATTCATCTAGGGAATATTACCATTGACACTTCCAACACAAACCATGCAAATTATGATGATTCTTCTTCTCCAAATGAAAATGATCCATCCAATGAATTTGAAACACCCAAAGCAGCATGTGAAAATTAATCCACAGGGAAAAAAAAAAAACATCATATAAAACAAAAATATCAAAGATACTATTGTTGAAAACAATAGGTTGGTTGTTTCTACTCTACAAATAGCTAAGGGGGTGTATGAAGCGTCGTGAAAAAAATTGTGCTCTGGTTGAACAACGTCATGTAAAAGATTATACTCTCATCGAACAACGCATACAAAGGGATGATTTAAATGAGGAGAAGATGATCAAAATTGAAAAAAAAGATAAATATCCAATTGAGTTTGATTCAACTCTAAACACTATTGGACAGACCATGTTGAAGATTAGCGAATCATTTAGTAACGATAAATGATTTCTATAATGTAGTACTTAGGTTGGGTAGGAATCATTTAGATCATTTTTGTGAGTATTTAAGAATGTATGTGTTCAATCTTGTCTGATTGGACTAGGTTATGTAGCCAATCAATTTTTTTGTAAAACATATAATCCTTGGGGTTGTTCACTTTATAGTTGGATAATATGAATATTGTGTTTGTGTTTTCTTTGTATTAAATTCAAGAACAATATAATTGTCAATTCTCTTTATAAATTTAATCGTTATTTACGGTTACCTATTAAATGTTCTCTTGACCATGTATATGAATCCCAACTGCTCCTTCATGGACACTAATATAATGCATTTCTAACTTACACAAGACTAAAAAAGTACATGTATGTGTTTACGAACAAATAATTTATAAAATTGCAGATATAATTAAATGATGTAGAGGATGAAACACACTAAATACAAACACATGTAGCTGGTTTTATTTACACAGATTTACTATGTATGTTTTTTTGTCTATAACAAAATATTAACATTGATATTATGGACTTGTTTTTGCTTTTGTAGGGATCAGTTTATATTTCATATATTACAAATTCAAATCTTCCAAGCAATAGTTCTTACAATGAATAATAATTCAAGAGCGGCAATAAAATCATCTTTGTGCATCTACAATTGTCCAATTAGCATTGCAAATTTGGGTTGATCTGCAAGATTCAACTACTATGTGGCGTGTATCAAAGAAGCATAAAATATGTTCATCTAAAAGTGTACAATGTTCAAATGTTGAAATTGAAGATGACATGAATGTAGAGATGCATGAAATCACTTCTCAACAAGAAAACATGATTCTTGAAACATAATTATCAAGTTTGCAATGAGAAATGAGGAATCAAGGTAAATGGTATGTCAAACCGTGTTCATTACATTGGAGGAAGCACTACGTTTTTAAGGTCAAATATGATGATGAACCTTTTCGCAGCATTTTTAGGTTGTCATATGCATTATTCAAATCTATTTGTGACTACTTGCGTGGAGACCTTAGTCAAGGTTATATACCATTTTCATTGGCAAGTTCAATAAAGGGTAAGGTGTTTCCAGTGAAGAAACAAGTGGCCATCGGAGTTTTACGATTATGTCTGGAATGGTAATGATTAACATCAGTGAACGTTTTGGTTGTGGAAAGTCAATAGTGGTTAGAGTTATAAATAAGTTTATTAATGTCATGCATATTCGCTTCCGCAATCATGTCTAATGGCCAATTGATAATGTTGAAATTGAGTGTGTAAAAGAAAGTTTTCATCAGAAAAGAGGTTTTCCCAATTGTTGTGGGGCTATAGATGTAAAACATATTGAATTTCAACTTCCATCTAATGAATGCTCTTCGGATTGGTATGATAGAGATCACAACTATATCATGTATGTACAAGTCATTGTTGACAACAATATGTGTTTCATGGATGCCTTCGTTGGGTGGCCCGATTCCGTTAATGATCCCAGATTGTTGCGGAATTCTATTTTTACAAACTATGTGAAGGTGGGGAGAGGTTAAATGGTCAATCAATTTCTCTTGGTTCAACAACCATGAGAGAGTACATCATTGGCGATGGCGGCTACGCATTATTACCATGGTTAATCACACCGTTTTCAAGGGCTCTAACAAATGAGAAAAGATAATTTAACTTCAAGTTGTCCTCAACACGTATTGTTGTTGAGTGTGCATCTCGAAGGCTAAAGAATACATAGCGTCATTTTGCTTCCATGATATTCAATCCTAAGAATATGAAAATTTTCTTTTAAAAATTATTAGATGGTCATTTACAAAATATGTGGTTTGATGTTCAATTGATGCAAATGACATCAATGAAAATGAATACAATGTGTCAAATTTAAAGAGGTTCCAAGTGATTTTTCTCAAAACAACACATTCGAGTGGCTTTTCCATGGAATCATTCCCATTGGAAAGAATGATTTAACTCACCTTTGCATAGTTGATGTCCCTAGTTCATCTATGTCCTCCAAATCCTCGTATATATATATATATATATTAGTAGTAAACAAATTTTTGTTGAAAATTTTCCCCAAGAGCGGGCCTTCGACTACTTCAAAGATTTGTGTATCCATTGTTATTGCATAATTTTGTGAATTTTGGGACGGGCTAAATAAATTTTGGATAATAAGATTGGGAAATTTTTGTTAAATGACAAACTTAGAAATTCTCTATTCCATTTGTCGTAATTTAACTAGAATTATCTTTGGATGGTGAGGTCTTGTATTAAATATGTTTGTAAATCATGTGGTAAAACACATTCTAAGTGATGTGTAAGATATTCTACTCAAAATCTACTAGCTTGCACTTCATCTTCTTTTGAATTAAATTGGCTTTTAAATCAAGAGGAAAAAGAATGCATGTGGGACAAATTAAGATGGTTATACCTCTTCAATTAGCATATCATCTTTACAATGTTATTTATTTGCCTTAAAGATGAAAATGTCATTTTTGATCATAGGAACAAGTTGTATGCTTTAATTGCAATGAGTTGGTTTAATTTGAATCCTTTTAGGGGTGTGGGCTTATTTTGGATGTGTAAGTAAATGGATATTCTTCACCTACTTATTCATTGTGCTTTGGAGATTGATTGACTTATGAGTTGGAGTTGAGGATGTGTGATGGGGCATTCCACTTGGATCCACCTCATCCTCTTCTCTTACCTTCCCTCATGATATAAAGTTGGATTCATTTTATCCAGATTAGGGGTGTGTGACATGAATCTTATAAAAACATAGAAATGTAATTTGTTTATTTTATCTTATCTTAACAAGCTCTAGATTACTAGCAAAGTTGAAAATGTTTTATGGAGACTGTGTTTTATGATCTTGAAGTGAAAGTTTGCATTGGAATAACAAAAAGTTGGAAGAGAGTCAAACAAAGGGGCAGATTATGAGAGTCGAAGGACAAGAAAGTGTTAGCTCTTGCAAACTTTCTCTTTTATTTGTATGCCATTATTTGTCAATATAGAAGGTTTGAATGTGTTGTTTTATCTAATGGGAATGTTTTAGAAGATATCTTAATTGCGTTAATCATGGGAAAAATCAAATTGAATCTTTAAGCAAGTGGAGTGGGTAAGTAAGAATTTACTTTGATGATTTCAAATATGTATTCTTTTCCCCCACTTAGTAATTAAACTTAAGTGTAAAGTGAATTTGTGGACATTAAGACACTTTAGAAATAGGGATTTGTGTAGTTTACCGCGATCCAAAATATAGTCTCTATCTCGCTTGCATTTTCCATGAGAGTCCAATTTGTTCTTAAAGGGGACAAAATAAAAAATGAGAAAAATCCAATAGGTTTCAAGTTATTAAACTTATTGCTCATAATACAACACACAAATTATTGATTGGGAAAACCGGTTATCGAGTTGAATTTAATTGTGACATCAGACTTTGGACATTAAAAAAATCTATTATTTTATTTTAATTATTTGGCATCAAAGTTTTTTATTTGGAGTTTAATTTGTTAGATAAGACGAACACATTATTTAAATGTTGGAAATAAAAAGGTGGGAATAAAATACATGGTTAATCACACCTATTTCTCGGGTGTCCAACAAAACGAAAAAATAGTTTAATTTTAAGTTGTCCACTTTATCGCACATCTCACTTTGTTGATACGGTCCATTTGAAGCATCCCATTAAATTGTGAATTATGCATTCCAGAATCTTCATCAACCTAATGTAAAACTCTTTCTCAAAAACTATTGTTGTATGTTGAATTTTTCCACTAATAAGTCTTCATAGTGGAAGTGATTAAATGAGCACATGCATGACATACAAATGACACTCATTGGAAATACTGAGGCTTTTCTAATGTGCGAAATATCTAAAAAGGTTTGTGTGATTTATGCAGAAGAAGCTCGAGTGGCTTTAATGGGATATCTTTCATAAAAATTAAGACATATCTTCTTTTATCAAAACGAGATATGTCCAACTTACCCATGTTTAACAAACATCATAAGCAAAAATAAATGTACATAACATTAATATATTTTATTATATAAGTATCTCCTCAAAATTTGAATATGCCAAAACATTTTCTAACACCACCGTGATTTTGTTACACTAAATATTGTAATAAGGTTGATGATCAAATTTAAGGGCTCAAATATATTTTTACCAAATGGTAGGATTAGAAATTCACAATTTCATTTCTGAGGGTCATCCTTTAAGGACCATGCTAATATTTATGTATCGTTACAATTTAAAATTTAAATAAAAAATAAAGAATAAATCAAAAAAACGGGGTTCTCCTTTGGTGTACAATTGGTTATGGGCCCCACATTAAAATCAGGTGTTCCTGCTAAAGTTAATATTTTATTAATTAATCGTGCCTTTTCCACGATTCTTTGACAGGTTGACAGGTGTGGACCACTTGTCCTTGTGGTTTAATAAGCCAAGTTGTGAAGAAAGTTGATGAGGCGGCATATTAGTGAACATACAGAGGTCATATTGTCCTTCATTCATTCCCTTTATTCCCTCTAATTTTCTATAAAAAAAATAATTAAAATGTAGAGGTTACGGGCTTAGGAAATTTATGAAGCTCAACGAAGGAGCTAATCATAGGTCGAGGAATCTCTAATTTAGTGATTTGCCACTTTTCTCTGAACTCCATGGTTTGTGCTTTGCTGCTGGTGAAGATCACTGGCTCGAAACCGTGACATTTCATCAAGCAACAATTAAGGATGATCCAATCAATCTGAGATACATGCTAAATGACACCTGTCATTTATGGCCCTAGGAAATTACAATGAAGAAACACTCAAGAGTGATATAATCAGTGTTCATCTAACTACATATGGTGTGTTTAAACACCCTCTTTGTATGAAAAGCATGTATCAGTCAATTGCATTGTATCTTCTTCAATACCTAATTGGCCATTTTAAGAAAGCCTCTAGGAACCAAATAATCTTGATTCAACACTGATTTGAGTGATAATTACATCACCAAGTCATACCTGAAATAACAAATAGAACCCCTTTTGTACGTAATGTTTGATCATGCATCTCCATGCAATGGGTGTGTCTGATTTTCCAACGCCAGAGTTGTGGGTTGAAATCATCAAGCTTTGCAATGTGTGAAGATACCACCTCTTGCCTGCAGTTTTCTGAAAACTTGTGTACAGCGCAACAACCATCGGATGGATGTATTCTAGACCGTTTGATAGGATGTCAGAGTAGGCTATGTCCACCGTTAAATTTTCAATGTATGCACAGAAGCATGCTCCAGTGCGTTGATCCGCTGACAATGTCAGTTTCAGGCAGACTCGTTTCAAATAGATATACGCCTTCATTAATAATCTGTTTAACTTATCTTTTAATTGTAGTTATTAAATAAGTCCTCTGTTTTGAGTTTAAGTTTTTACAACATACTAGTGCAGTTATATGAATTTAGTTTTGCATCAGTGTGCTATTTAGATACACAGTAAAATTCTGCCAAAGAGGTTTTGTCCTTACATTCATCTTGTAATCTCAAAGGTGTCAATCTAATTTTTTTAACCCATCTTTTTTATTGTGGTTTATTTGATGACTCTTCTGTTATGAGTTAAGGGCTGATAACATATTTGTTCAGTCACATGATTTCAGTTCTGCATTAGTGTGAAATTTAGATAAATAATAAAATTTCTGCTACCTTGGCTTTGTCCTTACATTCACCCTTGTATTCCCAGAGGTATCACTATTAAGTGGCATTCAGAATTTCTCACCTTGACTCCTATAAATAATTCCTCCTCTTGTCAAAATGATCAAGAGTTACACGTTAGTCAGCTGGAAATGGCTTTAGTTTTATGGTTGCTTCTTTTGAATTACACTTGAAATTCTATTGGTAATTTTCCGATCTTCTTTTTCATACTCGTCCTTTTTAATAAACAAAACTAATCCATTTTCTGGTTTTTTGTCCCTATTTAGAGAAGGAATTACTCGCAACACATAATATGTCTCATTACATGAAATAATGGTCTATTTCTGGATTGTGTGAGGCAGCTTTCAAACGACCCTCTGTTTCAGGCAACATTTAAATTTGTAATCTTTGGTACGGCTACAAATTTCTTCTACAAATACTCTCGAACACTTGCTAAAAAGTTATGCCTTACCCCCGGATAGGACCGCTCCTTCAGATAAATGTAGTTAAAACTTTTTTCACTATTTCTCAAGTTTAACAAATTCATTCTTGATTGCTAACACATCATAAAAAAAAAAGTTAGGACGATTTTACATATTTAAAAGTAAATTTTAAAACATAACGTGGAAGCCACACTTTAAATTCAGCACTATACGGCAGGATATATTTCAATCCAAGTCAACTCATGTATAAGAAAATTTATACACTACTTACCGTATTTAGACATTGACATCTCTTCCTATAATCCATGTGCAACGAATACGATGACAAGGCAACTTCCGGTGTGCTTCCCCTCATATTTGAAAAGTATGTTTGTAAAATATAAGCGAAGACCCGTGACCACAGAGTCTATCAAGTTTTCGTTTGGTTTTCCAGTCATAACCTATCTTGCCTGGAACGAAGCTGCTTTTCTATAGGTGGGTTTTGCATACTGTTGTATTCACAAATTTCCGCGAAGCAGATGTCATAACCTATGGACGACAACCACGAAATTCACCTTACGCGATTAATTCATTTAGAAGATCATTCACACAGCGGTTCAGCTCAATATACGTCTGTAATGTGCCAAAGGATTGAAGGTGTCTCGTCGAACGCCATGGGGATGGAGGAAAAATATGCAGAATATTTACTCGCAGTTAATCTATACATTAATTTGCAGACGCCATAAAAACCGCAGAAAATAGGCAGCGTAGAAGTAGGCCAAGGAAGAAAATGGCGAGCGAGCGCCAGATCTTCAAGCTTTCGGGGCCTCGTCATCTCACCAAAATCGACTGGTAAGAAAACTACAACCGCCATCGTAATTTGCGCAACATTTTTACAAAATCTCTGGTCAATGCAACCTTTCTGACTTCGGTGGGGTTTACGGGTTTATCAAATTTTCAGGTCGGATCCAGATCACAGACGATGCGTAGCCGCCAGTCTGGTGCAGGGCGTATGTATTCAGGAACGAGACCGGCAGGAGCGCAGGATCGGCCCTGACGCCCAAGCTGAAATGTGGTGGAGCTTCTTCAATTTCACTCTACTTCATCCTCTCCACGACGATGTCGATGGTTCGATCTTCGGGGCAGTCTACCGATGGAGAGAAAAAGCCGCGGGAGGCCGATCCCGTCCGCCGGGCGCGCCCAAGACAGTGGTCGCCTTCAGAGGCACTGTCAAAACATCGGTGACCTTGCCCAGGGACCTCCGCCTCGATCTCCACTTTGTAACAAATCGACTGCACACCACCAGTCGCTTCCACACAGCCTTCGACGCAGTGAAAACCAACGTTTTCCACGACGGGACCGACAACGTTTGGATTGCCGGGCATTCCCTCGGCGCCGCCATTGCAATGTTAGCAGGAAGGAAAATGGCAGAGGAAGAAGGGCGTTTCTTACAAGCGCATCTTTTCAACCCGCCCTTCGTTTCGGCGCCCGTGGAGAGAATCAAGAACGAGAAATTAAAGCGCGGCCTCCACCTGACGAGTAGCCTGGTCAAGGCCGGGCTGGCAATGACGCTTCAGGGAAAGCAGACCCGGGTCGAATCCCAGAGGACTTTCTCCGTCCTGCAGTGGTGGGTTCCTTGCCTGTATGTTAATCCTAGAGACGATTTGTGCTCTGGTTATGTTAGGTACTTTGGGAACCGGAAGGCGATGCGGCAGATGGGTGCCGGGGGTGTGGCGAAGCTTGCGGCGCAGCATTCGATCAGGGGAATGGTGTTTTCTGCATTTGGAAAAGATTCAAAGGCAGGGCATTTGATTCCTTCCGCCAGACTTACTGTGACTCAGAACCCGGCGCCGGATTTTACAAGGGCGCATGGGATTCATCAGTGGTGGGCGCCGGATATTAGAATTGAATCCACTGAGTACAGACTCGATACAGAGTTGAATGCAGGGTAAATAAAACCTGCCTTCAGTTTAACAACGCTTCTACCATTGTAATTTTTTTTACAGATTTATATCGTTTTCTCGTCTAATTGACAGATTACCTGCCTGTTTTTGCTCCAAAGTCGAAGCCAATTACGCTTCTACTTTTGTACAGATGTAATCGGTAGAGATATGAATATGAACATATTGGAAAAAGTTTTAAATGAATTTATTACGTTACCGCTCCAGATTATTAGACTTGTCATTACCGCTTTAGACTTGTATTGTTGCGTCTTCTTTAAGCTTGTTTGAATTTCTAACAAATTTTGATTTTATTTTTCTCCACCTGATTCCTTGTTGGACTTTTTCCTAACCCCGTCTGCTTTCTTTTTCTGGAAGTTTCCTCTCTTTTGTGTGGTTTGTTTGGTCTTTCTCACCCATATTTCCTCACTTTTAGGGGGTTGCTCCTTTTTTAAGCCTTTCTCGTGGGTTGACTAGTACATTAATAAAGTTTTAATTGGAACTCAAAAAATTGTATAAATTTATGAGTACATTAGTTTATTCATGATAATTATATGGACAATTGAATTATAAGGAATTCATTTCTTTGGAGAACATACTTAATACCTATGTTAAAAGTAAATTCAAGCATTTAGAAACATTCATAGAAAGGGTAAGGGTTGGAATACTTTATTATATTAGACTTCTTATTATACATGATTATCCTTGGTGTGTTATTTTCCAAAGTGTTCAAAATTGTAGGGGCTTAATAATAATATAGGAACAACACATGTTCCCATTAACTCCCTTCAATTTTAATAATTTTGTAAGGGGTTGTGCTAAAATTAGGGTTTCAACAAACTACAACAGTTTCTTAACAACTCACAATAGATTCTATAAAAGCGAGAAAGGTTTTCATATCTCTTATGTAGAGGAACATGATTGTCATATTAGATTCCTACTCGCATGGAATTGTTAGTTATTACTTATACAATTATGTTTGTGATAATTAACAAGTATAGTTTTAGTCATTATTCTTTTTGATTGATCTTTCCAAGTTTGGTTCGTGTTGTCTTAACGTGCTTTCCAATTTATGTTTGTGACACTTGTTCCTCATATTACAATAATATTCACATCACTCTAGAACCCTAATTCTCAAGTGTTATCCAAACATTTCAACTACCATGTAATCCAAGTATTTTATCATTTCTACATTTACATTTGAGTTATTGATTTGCATTTGAATTACCGTAGTTAGAAATTAGGTGTGGTTAGTAATTAGTGCATTTTAGTGTAAAAACCACTTTCCACATCTACATTTTGGTGAGCCCATGTATTTTCAAACACCAAGCATATGGTTTTCCTCTATAGTGAACCCACATTGCTTGTAGCCTTCATAGATTAATAAATCTTGCCTCTCATCAATATAATTGATTATCTTGACACTTGTTTCAAATCTATTAGTCGTAGCTTTAATGTGTTGTATTTATTGAATATTATTTTTACACACACACAAGCCATAATCTAAATTGATCAAATCCAACACTCTAAGTAGAATAAGTGCTAGGTAAAATTTGAATCTTGATGATTTTGTTGAATTTTCTTTAGTTAATCGTAGAATTTGTGTGAAAAATAAAATGGTTGTACTTTAAATGATGCTCATGTTGATCATAAAATTGTACCTTTTCTTCCTAATGATGCTTCTTTAAATAAAAATGTTATGAATGCTTCCCAAATTATTTTTGATTGTGATGGTTGTAAGGGGAAACAAGTTATTTTAAGCAACCACGAAAAAATCCAAGACCTTGATGACGATAACTAGCAATATTTTCTTAAAACTTCTATTGAAATACTTGGCTTGTTGAATGTATTAGGAGATGTCCAATCTCAAACCCAAACCCAATATATTTCTAATAGTGTTACTATACAAGAAAAAATATATAAGGCACAACCTATGAATATTTTAATGCTAGTAAAGATGATCAAGAACTTGAGGATCGCCTCATTTTCCTTTTCATGTATTCATTTCTCTAATTTCTTGTAACATTATTCCTCTACATACTTCTACTATTGTTAGGGCTTATCTTATTGATTATATTTTTCTCAAGTTCTTCCTCCTTATCAATGCCTTTAAAATTCTTAGCTTGCTTCTCGTTATTCCTTTTGTTGCTCAAAATGCTTCTAATATTTTACTTAATTACTTCTTTTCCAAATTTTTCTATTATAAGTTATTCTACCACTAATATATTATTTCTTAAGAAATGACTACAACAATTAATAATGTATATGAATTGGAAACTCATATTAAGATATTATCCTAAAATACTCAAAATCCATTTAATTTTATATGCCTTAAAATATATTATGGAATGTAAATGTGCAACAATATATAGGATGCAAGGGTTCATTATACAATATTATTCTAATATAATTAATTTACATTTAACCATGTATAATTAGAATATTACAATAATACTTGCAAAAACTGATAAAAGATAAAAAAATAACTCAAATACACAAGAGGAGATGAAGACTTAGTTGTATAGAATGTAACGAGGATATATAGGTGCGTAAATAGGTGAAATAGCATGATCAGGAATGAATATGCTTCATTATTGATACTAGAGCTAGAAAAGGACACGTGCATGATGATATAACTACTACATGACCTTTCCTTGAATCTACATAGTCCTCACTTTGGATTTGTATAGTCTTGAACCCTTCTCGAATCATCTCCTATAACTTTATATGTGTTTTAATTTCTTGAAATGTGCTTCGTTGTATGTAACTATTGTTACCACGGGGGTTCACTTAATAAAAGTATGGTATAACACATTCATTCAAGGGTATTAAAGAATACCCTTAATGTTAGTTTTTACCTCTAATTATTCAATTGATAATACCCCTCCCATTATATTATTAGAATAAAAATACCCCTATTTTTTCCATGTACCTTACTTACCCATTTTTCCATTACAATTTTATTTACCCCTTTTTATTTCTACCCTAATATATCAAATAGAAAATATATCATGTTTCTCACTCAATTATTATTTTCTTAATACGCATTTTCTCTCAAAAGAGAGTTTGAATCCATTCAAGACCTATTACCAATTACCTTATAAATGTTAAGATTTAATCATTTATCAATAGTTCTTCAAATAATTAAGATGGTGAAATAATATCACTTGTGTTGAAAAGCATACTCAATCCTAGTTTTCTACCATCTTATTATTTCTTGGTTAAGAATATCTTAATTTAGATTTCTTTATTCAAAAAAGATTATAATTTAACTTTATGACCACACTCTTTTGCAATTTTAAGGCATTTAGTTTTTAAAAATAGGGTTTAAATGTTTTAGTTTTATATTAAAATTAAACCTCCCTATCCTTTGGCTCACCTCTCTAACCTAACCCCAATACCTATTTCAAAATATTAATAAAGTAAACCATTTCACACCCTCATGTCTACTGGTATATTGACTTTGTTTATATCAATTTTAATTAACTCAATGTGAATGAATGTGCTAGGATATTGCCTAGCTAATAAACCCCTCGTTTTGTTCGCACAACATTGACACAACTTGTAATAACTTGCAACAAAATGGAAACCATAGATACTTATAATATTGTTCATCAAATAATCAAATAGAAAAAGGAGAAATCAGTGTGTTAGGAGGTAGGACTAACCTTGGTGACCAGTTGGGCTACCAAACCAATATAAGTGTTGCATTACATGCCCTTGAGCAGGATCAAGCCTCATGCAACTCTCCTAGGTCTTCCTAGCATCAACCTTATCATAATATTTCACCTATGGAAGGAAATATAAGAAAGTTAATATAAATTTTTTACTCACCTAATAATTTCATAATCACCTATTGCAAATGTAAATTAAAAATCACTTAAGGCTTTCCTCAATTTTCCAAAAGTAGTTGCACATAATTTAGAGAAGTCACTACTACATGTATGAAGTACTCAACTAGGTCAAAGATTATAGCTTCCTTCATTTCAAATAATGTAAAGGTCTTAGAGTCATGTCTTGGAAATAGAAAAATCACTCCAATCATTGTTAAAGGTTTTAATGGGACAAAGGGTTTAATATAACAATTAAAGCACACTACACCACACTACGACCATGTTTGGTACATTATCTACTCTATAGTCAACTTATTATCTTATTGGCAAGAGACATGAGGGAACTCATAGGGGCTTGGCTTATATCATACTCACACTTTCACATGCACCTAGGAGAACTACATGAGGCTTGATTGCACTTGTGATCACGTACTTAACTAGTTGGATTGGTTTGGTATGAGTTACCACCAATGGTACACCATCCTAACCACACACATGATTTATCCTTTTGTTATTTGATACTCTTATGTATGTATATGGGGTTCCCACTTTGTTGTAAGTTGTTACAAGTTGTGTTGAGGTTGGGAGAATATGATTGATATACAATGAAGCACACTTCCAAGTAAGAGAAACACATAGTTTATAGAAGTTGACTATAAAAGGTTACAAGATCATAAACCTTTGATCAAGATTGTATAGATTTAGGGCAAGACTGTACATAAAGTCATGCACCATGTCATTTTCCAGCTCCAATCTTAAGAATGAAGAATATATAGTCTCCAATCATCCTATTTCACATGTGTGCATATCCATAGCTCCTTTTTTACATTGTAAATAGATAATTCTTCATCTCATCTTGTGTATTTGAGCGACATTTCTATCATTTATACTTTTTATAAGTACTAACACATTATTTTGATTATTCATGATTGATTGTAAATTAATTAGATCAAAATAATCTCTTGTAAAGAAACCTTACATCTAAATAGGTATAAGTTACAGTAAATGTGTGAAATGCATGGTTATTGTAAAATATGAATTGTGATAGATGATTATGCAAAAGTGTAGGGTGATGTAAATGTTAATGGATATGGTAGAATTGTGATGATTAGTAATTGTAAATAATTGATTTAGAATAGAATTTCTTAACCATGATAATGATGCAACTATGTTGTATGATGATGTTATATGATAAATGATATATTTGTTTTGATTTCTTGATGTATTGATATGGCCTTGAGGTCGAAGGTGGTATTTTCTTGGTTTTTTAGGAAATGAAATCACAATAAACAAAGGAGGGACTAGAAGACCAACTATGGAGGAATACCATGTGTTTACAACATGGTCACCTTAGGTGCAGTTTAAGCGCGTGTGTGTGTGTGTGTGTGTGTGTGTGTGTGTGTGTGTGTGTGTGTGTGTGTGTGTGTGTGTGTGTGTGTGTGTGTGTGTGCATTGTTGTTTTGTTTTTCATGTTTGTTAGGAGGTCTCTAAGGGGGAGCAACCTCATAAGTGACCATGGGTGTAAATGTTGTATTTGTCCTTCTATTTATTTGTCTTAGTTGATTATGTGGTTTTATTGAATTCTAATGTCTTCTCATTTTCTTGTGTTTATTAGTGTGCCCCTTGATTAAGTTAATTAATTTTGTGGTTTATGTTAATTGGGTGATGTGGCAAATGAGGGGCAATGATTGTGTGGGATATACCTTATTTTCTTTATACTCTTTATTGGATTTCATTTTAACCTTGGTTTGTGTGCCCATCCCCATCTCCAAAACTCGGATTTGGGCTTTGAGCCCATTTTTGGAGACTTGTGGGACAATTTTTACTTGTCCCACACTCCTTAAACTCTTCCTCCAACCTAACCTATGGTATGAGGGGTCAAATTTAGCCCTATTATGTGCTTTTGAGGGAAATTAGGCAATTAATGCCACCTTTTTCTTAATTCCCTAAATTATTTCCTTGAATTGTGGAATGGAGGACTGTGTGTGAGAATGAATGTGTCATGTCTCACCTTCCTCATTTATGGAGCCTTGGTTTGTGTGTGGGGTTTGTGAGGTGGAATGAGGAGAAATGAGGTGGCATCCTACATGGAGCCACCTCACCATCCTCTCCACCATTTTCTATTTATTGGATTTTCTTTGTTGTTTTGGGGTTACTTGCTTGGGGATTTGGAGAGCTTGCATGGGAATTGGATTGGATTTGGAAAGAAGTTTTGAGCTTGGTTTCTTGAAGGTTGAAGGAGATCTCAATGGCAAGGTAGGATCTTATACTTTGTGTTTTGGCTTCTTGTTTATGTATTGAGTTGTGAATGTGTGAATGCATGTGATTTTGTAAGGGTTTGGTAGAATTGGCCATAGGGATGGTGTAGGGAGAGGGAAATGGAGCCATTGTGGAGGTAAAAGGGAGTGTGTGAGGTTTTGTGGAGGGAGTGTGGGAAGGGAAATCTATGCGGACGTATCATTGTGTTATCTTTGAAAATGGATAGATAAGGGGTATATGTGTGTGTTGGTAGTGCACTTGGAGGCTTGGGTGGACCCATATCCCACTTGGGAGGCATAAGGAGATGGTTGCCATGTTTCCTTCTCCTTTGGCTTAAATTTTGAGCCTATGTGTTTGTTGTATGTTGCATGTTTTCCTATTGTATTACTCTTGTGTGTGTTTCAGATTTATTTGTGTGTGTGTATGTGTTGTTTGAAGCCATTTATTGTGAGGGCTGCCATGGTTATGAACACCCCTTATTCTCCATTGTTGGGGCTTGGGGCCAATGAGAAGGTATGCTTCACCTTCTCATTAGATTAAGGTTGGGAGGTGAATGTTCCTATCTCCCTTCCCTTGCTGATGTGGTTATAGATGGAGGAGAAAAGGAGTTTGGGATGAATTGTGATTGAAAAGAAAAAAAAAAAAAGAAAAAAACATGTTGAAAATTTATGCATGTTGTCTCCACTTTTGAGTGGAGGGATTATACACTTGTATTTTAATTTTATTCTTCCTTGTAAATGAATTATTTAAGTCTATTAAGAACTATAAACTTATGAAATGTAGATGGTTGAAGAAGGGTATTGAAAGTCTGCAAATCTTATTGAAAATTGTATCTCAATTAAATCATGTTGTTAATTTAAAGTGGAGGGATTTTAATTTTAGAACATACTTCATAATGTAAACCTACGCAACTTAATTGAAAGTCTCTTTTTTATTTGAATTGTTCTTCTTTGAGTCACAAATATATTGAAGTGTATATCTTGTTCTTTTTTTGGAATGGTTGTATAAAGTGGTAAAATTCTAGTATTAGTTAATGAGTTGTCCTTTTGCTTCATAAAACCATGGAGTTCATCGTATAATTGTGAAGGGTTGATTTATTGGTTTATAATGTAGTTCTTCCTTTCTGATTTTATAGCAGACTTTAGTTTTAAATTATCATTATATGCTTGTATAATATGGCAAAACTTAGGATAAAGTACCATGTTATACTTGTATAATATCACGAAGAGATCCCCATTAAATATTTCCTTTTCGAAATAAAAAGAAACTTGCTTGTTACTTGTAAAAAAAAAAGGTCACAACAAATATATATATATATATATATATATATATATATATATATATATATATATATATATATATATATATATATATATATACTTTATACCTATAAAAATGTGTGTATATATAATCTTATATATATTTTCTTCATGAAAGTAAAGACCAAGTAGATATATATAGTTATATGTATATATGAGAGCATTATATATATTTAAGGCCAAAAACATATTAAAACAGAAGGGAATTTGATATGCTTAAAAAAAAATAAAAAAATATAATAATAAAAGATGAAACCTGAAAATGTACAACATATTTCAAAATCTTGAAAAATGTAGTCATTTGCAAGAAACTCTATAACCATTTTAAATTTTTCATTTGTATGGATTTCATTCTCATGTTACATTTTAGGCATGATGATCATTTGATATCAAATTTAACACAAAAACTAAAATTTTCTAGATTGCGTTTATTGAATATAAATCCAATTTGGGCATTTTAATCCCAAAATACTATCAAATCAGTATCCAAAATCTTGAATACTTAAATATGTGTGTGTGTGTGTGTACTTTAAAAAAAATCAGACTCATCTCTGTAATAAAATGCATAAGGGTAAACAAATACCAAAACCAGAAAATCTGGTAGCATTTCCCTTAAAAAAAATAACATAGAAGCTACAAACCCTAGGGATAAATAAATTAGAACAAAGAGTAAAAATGGAGGAAGAAATCCCCCCTCATTGCAGATCTAGAACAAAGAAAATCACCATAGTTCTCCATGAGTATCCTTGGCCTCCATCTCTTCTTCCTACAAACATACTTGTGCAAATGGAGGCACATTAGGTCAAACAAATGAATAAAAGGAAAAGATAAGAGAGGATTAGGGATTTTTAAGAATACCTAGGATCTAGGGTGAGGATTAAATCTATCCAATGGCCCAGATTTAATCCTCACAACTTAAAGTTGATGGGAAATAGTTGTTTTAATAATGTATGGGAAATTTAACTAATGGGAAACCTAGGGGCTTTATTCACGGAAAAGGGTGAGTTTTGTTATTATATGACTTTATTAATTATATGGTGGGGTTAATTTACTATGTGGCATTTTCATTATGGGTCAAATTTGTTAAATGACATTTTAATTATGGGTTAAATAAACTAATGTTGTGCATGGGGTATTTAAATAAATTATTTAAGGGGGTTAAAATGATTGAAGTTAAATGTGTAGTTAAATAAATTAATGTGTAGCATGGGTATTATTTACTTAGGGAAATAAAATTAAATTTAACTTAGGAAATAATTTTTAATAAATTTAATATGAACCTAAGTGGATAAAAATAATTAATATTAAATTAGGAATTAATTAAATAAACTTAATATGCATATAAGGAAGGGATTTTAATCCGTAATAATTTTGGATAATAGAATAATATTATTTAAGGAATGGATGTATTAAAATAAATGTACCAGTACTTTAATAAACACAATACATGTATGTTTTATATAAAAAAATCCCGTAATTTTCCTAAGTAATGTGATATAGTTTTGGTATGGTTTTGACATGGTGAAATGTGGGCGTCATAATTACAAGATCATAAACCTTTGATCA
The DNA here is from genome assembly GCA_018340775.1 of Taxus wallichiana var. yunnanensis. Lineage (NCBI taxonomy): Eukaryota > Viridiplantae > Streptophyta > Pinopsida > Cupressales > Taxaceae > Taxus > Taxus wallichiana. The sequence continues at coordinate 202,404,308 of CM031241.1, forward strand.
AGATTGTATAGATTTAGGGCAAGACTATATAGTAGTACAATCATCATGCATGTCATTTTCTAGCTCCAATCTTAAGAATGAAGAATCTATAGTCTCCAATCATCCTATTTCACATGTGTGCATATCCATACCTCCATTGTTACATTCTAAATATATAATTATTCATCTCCTCTTGTGTACTTGAGCTACATTTCTATCATTTATCATTTTTATAAGTATTAACGCATTATTTTGATTATTCGTGATTGATTGTAAATTAATTAGATCGAATAATATCTTGTAAAGAAATCTTACATCATATATATTGTTTTTACATCACATTTACATTCCAAAATATATTTTAGGGTGTAAACCTTTAGTGAACTCAACATTTGAATAGAATATTTTTCTTAATTCTAGTGGCCATATGGTTTCTCATTCTTTTCCTAGTGTGTTCTAAATCTAGGACTTGTGTTTTTGTATTGCATCATGCCTCTTCCTCCAATATTATACAATCTTTGGTTCAAACCTAAAGGGACAATCCCTCATTCCTGGCATGGGATGTCATCCCCTTCACCATGTCCATGCCCATAATGTTAATGGGGGTGGGAGCCTCTACGATGGTTTTACTTATTTTATGGTGATGAGACTTATACTTACATTAATACAAAATCTGAATACATTCCTCCTATTATGCAACATCCACTTCTCTTTTTACCTTCAACCATGAATCTTGAAGTTAATGTTGTCACAAAACGACGCAATAAGAAATCAATTAAGGAAACCCACCTTTTCCTCCACCACCCATTTCTCCCTTTACTAAACCTAGTGTTTCTATTAAAGGCTTTGATATATTAGAGAAATTAAATAACACCCTTGATAAGATATCTCTTCTAGAGCTATTAAAAAGGCATCTATTTACAAAGATACATATTATATGAGGTTTTACAATTTGTTACCTTACCTCCCACTACTTATCCTGTTGCTTTTGCAATTAGTATGGAAATATTTAAATCTATGTATAAGGAAATCACATTTAGTCTAGTTGATATCCATCATCCACTTGATGTGGACCCATTATCACCTCTTCTTATCATGACATACATATAGGGGCTCTTAATTAAGTGTGTTTTGATCAAAAATGGCTATAATATCACTATTTTCCTAGTTATTTGATTAAAAATGGGCATTTTAATGCACATGATTGATACAACTACTACTATTATGTGGGGATTTGATAATATCACATTATTTAAATTAGAACTATTAATCTCAACCTCTCAGCTGGTTGTAGAAGAGGTTTCCCACTACATTTCACATTATGGATAATAACTTACATTATAATCTTATCTTAGGTTGCCCTTGGATTGACGTTATGTAAGTTGTTCCATCTACTTTGCATCAATGTGTATAATTCATACATGTTGGTTATGACCATATTATTTTATCCTACACAATTTCTTTCAAATAATACAAAATTACCACATCTAATTCTCAAATTCCCATTATTATGCCTCCTCGGTAGCCCATCTCTATGTAGATAGTGCAAAAATATGTAGTATGAGAATCAAATCATAATTATGATACTATAGTCATAATTACATTAATTGAAAAAAGGGTTCGGACATTAATGCTCACACTTGTCTACTAATGATACTCTATCTAGTGCACCTAACTTATTAGCTAATGCAACACTTTAGGAAAATGTTGACTATAAATCCTCAAATAGTGATGTCGACTCTATTTCACTTACCGATGAAAACTCAGTATAAGATGAAATTTAACCCTAGTCATGAATATCACCATGTTTCATCCTCTATTATTAGACATTATAGGCTTAATTTTTTTGTACATGATATATTTATTTCTATTATTCATATTATTGTAGTTGTATTTGATCCATTATAACATAGTGTTAACATGTTTGATCCTATACCCAATTTTAGTTCTATCACCATAATGTTACATCTTTATACACACACGAGTTACTATATATCTTATTTGATAATGGTTTTCTTACATTACATTCTATATGACATCACTCTTTTAAAAATATATTTTGGTATCAGGTAAGTGCACGAAGTTGGTGGACAATTCCGTGGACATAAAAACCTGAAATAAAGGTACCGCGATCGCGGTTTTAAAACCACGATCGCGGTCGTAAAACCACGATCGCGGTTCTTGAATTCTAGGTTCGGTAATTACCAAACCTAAAACCGCGATCGCGGAACTCTGAGACAAAATTTAACAGTCCCGCGACTCGTTATTTTCCTCATTTTTCATTTCAAACCGTGACTTTTCCTAAACGTTTTTCACTCACGCTTTCAATACTATCTCAAAATTGCTCATCGGACTTCTGGATAGCGATAGATTCAACCATGCCGCCAAGATGAGGAGGTAAGTCCCCGATTGTAATCATTTTTTTGCATTTTAGGTTTTTTTTTTGCATTTTAGGTTTTTTCTTTTTCATGGGTTTTTGAAATGTTTGTTTATGTATACAATTTTCTTGTTTTATCGGTTGGTGTGAAGCTCGAAATCATGCAAATGTCAAAAACATTCCTCAAAACCCTCCGAACATTCCTCAAAACCCTCCTCCAAACATAGATCCGCCTCCTATGGCTCATCTTGTCCCCACCGAGCCAGCGGGAATGCAAGATAATATCATTGGAAGAATCCAGAAAATAAAATTGTCATTGAGAACCTAATTCAAACTATAAGACAAAATCATGCTACAAATCCATCCCGCATGACTTTAGCCAATACATTACGAAACATTGATTGGCGAAGTCAAGTCTCCATGACCAACCAAATACATAGATGGAACACCTTTAGAAGTGATGTAGGCGGTGGTATGCGGATAAACTATCCCATGCGGTCACAAAGACCAAAAAATTGGAAAAGACCTCATTTGTGCATTATTTACCGACCATAGAACCAATGCCCCCTGATGATTACTTGCAAACGGTTCCCAATCCATTGGTGCCATGATGATAGAATCAAAAACAATTTTTGGGACCGATGGTGGATGGTTTTGATTATCCACCATAGAACAACAATGAGGTTCCTCTTTATTTTTGAAGAAATTATATTGTGAGTTCATGCTCAATTAGGTCCCGAATTATTTTGACTTTTCAGACTTTTTTGGTCGAGGAGGTGGCTCGCACGAGCGGACTGGCAGTGCACGCATGCGTAGGTCATGATAGGATCCCCCATGCCCCAAAACCCCCACTCGCCTTGATTATCCCTCCTACAAGTGAAGGAGGTTGTGGAGATTGATACATTACATGCATTGAGGAGCTCACCGACACTCTCACCCAAAGATAGCACCCGTTGCATCCGGTGATGTTGGTGGAGGCACTGGGTTCTAGTGCACCACACCACTGTGGATCATGTGGTGCTTGTATGCACTTACTGAGGGCGAGACATCATTTCTTGGTTCACAAGATTTCTTTTCTATAGATGAGATGCTGGGAATGTTTTTAGAACTGGAGCCACTGATATTGGTCTTTCATAGGTAAATTTTAAATAAATTTAAATAATATATATATACAATAGTTTAATTCACATGTTTGATATATATATATATATATATATATATATATATATGATTGTACGTCATGTACATACATGTAAAAAACTAATTTTTTATTTTATTTTAAATAGCAAGAGCCGGTGAAGGAAACATCCAGGTGTCGACATGCTAGCTACTGCATGGTGGGCGTGTTTCAAACATAAGTTTCAAGTTGTACAAACTTACATTTTTAATAAATCATTTAATTGCACTAGATTATTATTATAATTTGTTTCACGTGTATGTTGTACATGTATTAATATTTTTCTTTTATACATAGGAGCACAGCGGGTCATCATCTGCTCAGGAACGAGGCTACTGGCATGCCTCACATGAGTTTTACGTAGGTTAGTTACAAATCTCTTTACACTTTGTTTCTAATTCTTGGACCTCTGTACATGAGTTTCACTTTCTTATACTCAACCTATATATTATTTCTAGTAGGAAATGCCAATTCATTTGATATAACTAGCCATGTATGTAATCATATATTGGTTTTACATGTCTCGGAGTACCACCACACAAATAACTCCTAAAAAGTCAAGTAACTCCTATGAAACAAAGAACATATAAGCAAGATGAGTCACCATATATCTACACGAAATATTCTAAGAAATAAATAATTACAAGGAAAATCTATACCTACACGAAAACACCCTGAAGTGTAGCTTAGGTTGGTAAAAATGAGGGTCCTTGAAATAAGACCATATGAGCTACCCAAATTACAATGAAACTCTCCAAAAGTAGAGAACATGAGAAAAACCAATGGGAAAAACTCCTTTAATTTAGAGAAAAGAAGAAAGGATGGATAAAATGCTCCCTCAGAAGATGATGTTGATATAGACCACACCCTTAAAATAGATCATAAGTGAATAATATTTATGTCGGTGAATGGTTTGGTCAAGATGTTTGCAATATAATCCAATGTCTAGCAATATATGAGATAAATGACCTATCCATGGATCAACTCCTTGATGAAATTCTGTGAATCTATATGTGTTTGGTCTGGTGATGTTAGATAAAATTCCTTCAAATTTGAATGATGCTCTAATTGTCATAGAAGATGACTATGGGTTACCTTGATTAAATACAAAACTTTGTCAAAATCTTATGAAGATAGATGGCCTTCATGCTAACATTTATAGATCCTATGTATTTAGCCTAAATAGAAGATAAAATAATAACATTTTTATTCTTTCTTGACTAACTAAATATTGATTTGTACATGTTTTTTGTATAGCTCTTAAGTAGATTTTAATATTGATTTGTACATGTTTTTTGTATAGCTTATGACTGCTAGAGAGACTCCTCCATATATGCAGACTATGGAGGCTACTGTAGATACTGCCATAGCATCTGCAGATCCACTAACTGAGGTACACAATTTTTTAAATTTGTTAAATTTTGGAGGTTCATTATTTCTTATTAAACTTAAATCTACAATATCAAATTTTGTAGGTATATATGTGAAATATTTAATTTGAAAATTAATTATTTGTATGTAGCTTACCCCTCGTGAGTCTATTGTTGTCCCTGCGACGCGTCAACAACAAATTGATAGGGATCATGACATTGCGGTAAGATTTCACATGCATTTTAACTAAATTGTACAAGTTTCTAAATTTTGAATGTATTTTAAAATTTTGGGTGTTAAAAACTTGTTTATGAATGTGCAGGTTAGGTTGCAGGCATGCTTAGAGACACCTAGGACCACACGGATGAAATCCGTAGTGGCATCTCCCTCCACTACATCCCCAGGTCATGGACATGCTACTTCTAGCAGGGCGAAGAGAGGGAAGATGTTTCATGAGTAGATTTATAGTCCACCTGGATGACACATATGTGGTCATGAGTAGATTCACAGTCCATTGTATATATATATATATATATATATATAGCCTTTTGCGACCACATGTGGTCCCATATGTACATTATGACACGTGCTTAGTTTGAGATGTATACATACATTATGAACTTATGTACATATATATTTTCAGAGACGTGCGCGTCTGGAGCACACTTTGTTTGATTCTTATATATATATATATATATATATATATATATATATATATATATATATATATATATATCCATGTGTGTTGGTTAAATCATATTTATTTTGGTTATTTTGGTATTATTGCTAACTCTGAGAAAGTGGGTTTTGATCTCTGTTCGGTGGATTTAGTGTATTACTTCTAGTTATATATTTTCTAGTATCTTTCATTATTATTTGTGGTATATTTCACCATGGGCATTTTGAATTTTTATTTTTCAAACTAAAACAATATTGTTAGCTCTATTGCCAACTTAAGTATTAGTAACTAAAGCTTATTTGAGTTATGGTTCACATCCCTCCATCTTTTAACAACTCCCAAAATAATAATTCCATAACCTATGGATTTAATGGAATTCATCAATATCATCCTGTTGTATTTGGAAAAGTGTGCTTGAAACTCTGGTGTATTTGACTATATCTTGATAATATTACAGGTATACCCAAAATTGGGTCTGCATTGTTTGTAACTTTTGTGTGTACATATGAGTTAATCCTTGAAGTAACTGTATTGATTTTCCAATCCTGTTCTTTTGTAACTCATAATAATCCTGAAATATTGTTAAATCTGAATGATATGTGGAGTTGTATCTTTATATTATTTTTATTTGCATCATAAGCTTGTACTGTTAGATGTGCATTACTGAAACATGCCATTATAGTTGCAATCTTCTTCTTCCATATGAAACTAATACCATGAAACTACATTCTTTCAATTGCTCTACAACCTAGAAGTTATTTTAGAAGTTGATCATTTTGATTACGCTCATAGTAGACATTAGAGTTAGATAAATAATATCAGTAAGAAAGGTCATATAGAGGATAAGGGATAATATTAAATTTGGAGTATGTTAACTAGTGAAAAGGAGTTGTTTGAGTGATCAAAAGACAGAGTTGAGTTTTTAGGGAAACATAGAAACCATTGTTCATGTATGTTATAAATTTTTTGAACTGCAACATGTGGTATCATAGCTTGAAGATCAAGGAAGATTAGCTAAAAGGATTTGAGATAAGGTTGATACAGTGACAAGAAGAGAGACAAAGAGATAGATGAAAATGATGGGTGAAGTAAAGAGTGACCATGGTTACAAAATGCCACATTGGATGGAGAAGTTAGTATCAGAGAGATAAGATGCTAGACTAAAGCAATTACAAGAAAGGATAAGAGAACAAGAACATATGTGAAAAATAGAAAAGATGATGGAAACAAGGAAGAAACGTAGAGAAAGATAATTTTGAAGGTTATTAGGCCTCATGAATCAGACTTGATATATATGGTGAAGAAGAAGAAGAACTAGCAGGAGATGTGATTCAAAGGTTGATAGAGCTTTAATGAGGTACAAGAAGAGAGAGAGAGAGAGAGAGAGAGAGAGAGAGAGAGAGAGAGAGAGAGAAAAAGAAGAAGAAGAAAGGAGGAAGAGAAGATAATTATGGTTTCACAGGAGGTCAGAGAGTTGAATCAAGAGGTAGCACAACTGATGGTCTTCATAGAAAGAGAGAAAGAAGAGAAAGGAAAAGAAAACCGTAGAACAATTTATTACCCATAATATTATAACAAAACCAAGTGTTAAGGATAAGGTAGAAAATAAGATTCATGAGCCCTAGATGTATATCATCCTACCAAGGACAAGATGACAACAAGAGATAACATAACAACCAAGTCATTGTAATTTAATTTAAATAAATAAGGAAATGCTATATTTTGCAAATGGTGGGTCGTGGCACCAAACCGACTGTGTCGGCACGTCTGGGTGGCCAGGTGAACGCTAGAGGAGGTGGTGTTTCGGTGTGCGAAAGGGTCGTTGCTTCCGGGCTACTTCGTTCGGGCATAGTCCCTTAAGAGCCCTGAGACCAAAATATCGTTCAACTTTGACGGGTGACTACTCGAACTCCATGGCACCTAGAGAGGCCTCGTCTAATCTGGAACCTTGGCATATAGACCCTCTACAATAGCCTCTCTCAGTTTTTTTCCTTCTCATTTCGGTGCTCTCGTTGTCCTATTGTTTGCAAACGCGCGAAATAGTGCAGTTGGAGCTAGTGTAAGGTTGTCAAATGCTATATTTTGCAAATGGTGGGTCATGGCACCGAACCGACTGCGTTGGCACATTTGGGTGGCCAGGTGAACGCTAGAGGAGGTGGTGTTTCGGTGCGCGAAAGGGTCGTTGCTTCTGGGCTACTTCGTTCGGACATAGTCCCTTAAGAGCCCTGAGACCAAAATATCATTCAACTTTGATGGGTGACTACTCAGACTCTATGGCACCTAGAGAGATCTCATCTAATCTGGAACCTCGGTGTATAGACCCTCTACAATAGCCTCTCTCAGTTTTTTCCTTCTCATTTCGGTGCTCTCGTTGTCCTACTGTTTGCAAACGCGTGAAATAGTGCAGTTGGAGCCAGTGTAAGGTTGTCAAATGCTATATTTTGCAAATGGTGGGTCATGGCACCGAACCACCTACGCTGACATGTTTGGGTGGTCAGGTGAACACTAAAGGAGGTGGTGTTTCGGTGCGCGAAAGGTCGTTGCTTCAGGCTACTTCGTTCGGGCGTAGTCCCTTAAGAGCCATGAGACCAAAATATCATTCAACTTTGATGGGTGACTACTCGGACTTCGTGGCACCTAGAAAGGCCTCGTCTGATCCAACACCTCGGTGTACAGACCCTCTATAATAGCCTCTTTTAGTTTTTTCCTTCTCATTTCGGTGCTCTCGCTGTCCTACTATTTGTAAACGCGTGAAATAGTGCAGTTGGAGCCAGTGTAAGGTTGTCAAATGCTATATTTTACAAACGGTGGGTCGTGGCACCGAACAGGTTGTGCCGCGCATGTCCGGGTGGCTGTGTGAATACTAGAGGAAGTGGTTTTTTGGTGTGTGAAAGGGTTGTTGCTTCCGGGCTACTTCATTTGGGCGTAGTCCCTTAAGAGCCCTGAGACCAAAATATCGTTCAACTTTGATGGGTGACTACTCGGACTCCGTGGCACCTAGAGGAGTCGTTTTCAAAATTTACAACTTTTTCAAAATTTACAACTTTTTCAAAATTTACAACATTTTCAAAATTTACAATATTTTCAAAATTTACAAGTGACTTTTTCAAAATTTACAACTTTTTCAAACAATGTTCAAGCTTCTCTTAGCTTCGAGAATTTAAAATTCTCTACTAACAATGCCAACCACGTGAAGGTGGAAGCTTTTCTGGCACCACTAACCTAAACATAAAATTGTTAGTCAAAGAAATTTAAGTTTCAAATCAAAACCATATACTATCTATATACATGACACACAAAATACACAAATTTAAAATAAAATATATTCAAACTTAAATCTAGATCTTTAAACTAAAAAAATTATATATATATATATATAAATTTGAAATTAAATATATACCAGACATGAGCATTGTAAATTCATTCCAATGAACCATCAGGATCGGATCTACTCTGAATAGCAGACAAGATTGCTTCATGATCTGACTCTCGAACCTTCCAAAGAATCTTGTTATTAGGTCTTCCTCGATATCTATACAACTGAATATTTGTCGCTAGAACTAGATGTGAATATAAGAGTATTTTCCTGTGTGTCTCAAAGTCTTCAAACACCCAAACAGAGGAGTTTTTAATGGATACCATCGAAGCCAAGTTCCAGTAACTACCACTGACCCTATAGGATACTCAATATCTTCACCATCTATAATAGGAGAAGTCAACTTCTTTCTTTCCTCGATGCAACGACATAAGAAATAGTTTGTTCCTTCTTCATTGTCTTCTCGTCAGCAATTCTGCAAACACATGTCCTCTGAAAAAAATAACCAAGGTTGAACAACTCAAATTTAAATTACATATTAAAATTTCAATGGACATAACTCAATACAAAAATTAAATAAATAACCATAAATACCTTGTCGCACCAAAATCGAAATTTCATCAAAGTCCTTGGATGTTGTAACTTCATCTGCAGAAACAAGTTGTAATGCTTGTGGAGGTTGATAACTAGGAAGCGGAGTTAGAGGCCTACAAATCCATCCTTCCACCCATTCTTGTGAATCACACTCAGCAGTGACAAATTCGATACAAGATGCACAAAAACATGTCAACTTTCTTGTCCATACAGCCCACAAGTAGCATCTGAGCTACAAAATGAGTGCATATCACTGGACCCAGTGAGTGTCATACAATCCTCGTAGTTAGCAATATGTTTTTCCTCTATCAACCAAAAATATCTGCAAACTGTGGAATTTTCTTGAGAACCTCGGGCCATGTTGTCAATACACCATTCCACTATGCTCTTTGCATCTTTTAATTTAGCACCATCTTTGTACTTCAACTCTTCTCTTGTAAGAGCTCTTTTCACACATGCCCTTGCACCGTCATGCTCTCCTTTTCCATGTCTAGCCTCAGTGAAACTCCAAATATGTTGCACACCCATCTTGACATGCATTCTGCTCATCCAATAAAACATTCGTGCATTCTTAAACTGATACGTGTAATTATCTGACCATATATAATGTTGTTTGAAGTGGATGTCCCTATCAGACAAGTTTCCATAAAATAACTGGAAACACCCTTGCACAAATTCAGTAGAATGAGTACGATCATCACTGATATAAAAGTGGTACTCTCTTAAAAAAATTTGATCATTCTTTGTATTGTCAGGAGAATGTAGAAATGCTATATGCACAAAAATGGCAACTTGTCTTTGAGTTGTAATATTGCGATTGAACCTCCATTTGTGGTTTCGATGTGTAATTCTCTGCAAAATCGACCACCGAAACAATAGTATCAATAGGAAATGTGTCTTTGCATAGCTTGAATTGTTCATCCAACCATCGAGCTCTATGTGTATTCCTCGCATACTCATAAACAATTTCATCCTTAAATTTTCTCATAAATTGAAAAATGGGCATTTATTCTGTAACTAACTCACACCGTTTCGACTCTTTTCCATCTTTCAACTTTGGTATGAAACTGATTTATATTTATCAAATTCAACTAAATTATGTCCTATTGTACCTTTAATTTGCTCATGGATGCAACTTTCCAATTTAGGTAATCCGCCGCATGTACTACTGACTTCCATCTAGACAATCCCGACTATAAAAAAATTGTCTAACTTCTTTTTCACAAAATATAGTAGGAATGAAATCCCTGGAAGATATTGGTGGAACTTGAACACCACATTCAGATAACATAGTTTTAGAATGAAAAATAGAACGAATACATAAAAATTTAGCATAATGCATCGTAAATTCAACATGTTGCCTACAACAACAAGTGGTGCGATCATGGTTGATTTTCACATAGAATGGTTTCAACATTTCAAAAAAACATTGACTAATTTTAATTTCCATTTCTCTTGTTCAAACTTACGAAAAATTGAGTTTGAGTCATATCTAAGAAATGCTTTGGATGTGGTTCACGATTAGTAGAACCAACTCTCCGTTTTATAACATCTCTTGTATTAGGTGAAACTCTAGTGTTATCATGCCAAAATTTAATAACAACTTCTCTTATAGCATCAGAATTATTTTTGTCCTTACGCGGTGCTCTAGCAAAAAATGCCCAAAAATCGACATTATTGAGTGATTGAAGGATATTACGTCTTTCAATTGCTTTCATTAGAGTTTTTCGATTAACTTACAACATTCTAATTGTTTTGCGTAATCAAACGTTGTTTTTTTATTGATTCACTTACAACACTAGTAGCAAGTACCGACACACAATATTACTATCCCTAGTGCGTCTCTTGACACCAACAGTGTGATATGCATCATGAAGGTTTTCAACAATTGTAGAGGTTTGACCACGTATGTTAGATGTTGTCAATCCTAAGGTGTTTAATGTAGGTCTCATTTTAATCAATTTCATCAAACTAACCAAAAACTGACATCTTTGGGAATCATTTAAAATTTCAAAATGATTATCCCAAATTTTAGTGGCTTTTCTTTTGATTTGTCATTCAGAAAGTTTTTCAGACATTGGTTTCAAAATGTTTTCATCAATTTCAATAAAAAAATTAGGTTTCTTATGTAAAATCTTAGGAGGTGTTTTTGTCAAATTTTACTTGTCTACAGTTTCAACATGAATTTCCTTATTCACATTTTCATTGTCTCCTTCAATTTCAACATTTGCTACATCATGAGTATTTAATTCTTCTTCAACATTGACAGTAAAAACTTCTTCATCACGAGTATTTAATTCAACTTCAACATTGACAGTAGAAACATTACCTAGTTCTTCATTGCTTACAATAGTTGGGATTGAAGATGAACCTCTTCTAGATTCACGAAGTTTCCGCATTCGCTCAGCATTTTCAATTTTGTTGGCCTCTAATTCGTTTGGTGTTTTTTTACTTAATGACTTCCTTTTTTGACTTCGTTTTTTGTCTCCCATGATGTTTTGCTTCCGGTGATAAGAAAAACGTGCAGAAAAAGACAGAATTTCACAGTAATTCGTATGGTAAGGTCAGAGAGTAAAAATCACATGGTAATTCAGACATTGGGATGTGTGTAAATATGATTTATGAACATGACGCGCGCTTTATAAAGCTGCGCGTGCTTTATGAACCGCGAGCGCACTTTATAAAGCGCTCGCGATTGTTAAAAACCACGATCGCAGATCTATCTACCGAACCTAAGCCTCGGAAAATCTTTTTTTTCCCCAACCAAAGCTATGGAAGGTCATTATGAAGTGCAAAAGGTCAAAAAACCTCAAATCTGCTCTTCCAAAGACTTGAACCATGCTAAAAAACTGAAAACATTTCACAAAAATGGTGCCATCACGTAGGGTAGACTCTTAGCTTTGTAGAAATATTGTTTTTAAAGTGAATAGAATAAGATAAATATCATTTTATAATTTCTTACTAACAATAGGTCTTTAAGACATTTTTTCCCGTGAATGTTCATGTCTACGTTTAAGACTGTAACTTTTGTTTCGCTTATCAAAATATGATAAAACTTATACCATCCCAAGCGTGGAAAAATTCTATACACCTTAAAAAAAAAAAAATTGATTTCGATATTTTTTTATATAGTTATGGCGGGCAAATGGAAAGCGCTCCATTTTCTAAATATTTTCAGACCACTTTCACGGAAAAAATCATAAAAAAAAAAATATTGCTAAAAAAATACAAAATAAAATCCATCCCAAGATAGACAACTACATCTAACGTTTCACCAAAGGAAAAAAAAATAACAAGATTTGGTCATCCAAAATGCGGGCAAACGGACTACAATCTTATAAGTTTTTCAAAAAAAAAAAAAATAAGTCATATAATTTTAAGTGTTTAATATAGCTAAACTTATCCGTTTTTACAAAAATTAGTATTTTAGAAACTAGATTCCGAATGCTACGATTCATATTTATATAAATTTTTCTAATTTAGAGTGCGTGTATAGCTAATAATCCCTACAAGTTGAGATTTCGTTGTTTTTTGCAATATGACGTCCACGATGACCCTATATTTGTCCATCAACTTCTGCACTTACCCATATAGGTAAGCCCTTTTCTAACTATTATACTATGTATTTGAACATGATGTTGATCACTTTGCCCGATCTCGGATTGCTAACATCAACTCAACTGCTAAAATTCAATGGTAAAATCACTATTTATCTTAGGGACTCATGACAATTGAAATGATCTCATTCATTTGACATAGAAAAATACGATAAGAATCCATGCTTTGATACTTTAGTAGCACAAATACTAGGAACATGTCTTGATCAATGTAGATACACATGAGAATGTATGTGCTTATAAGGTCTTTTGTACCTTGGGTTTCACTCAATTTGATATTATGTCTCTTCTTACTCCTCCCCACCCCTTTCAGGTTATATAATGTTTTTTATTTCCATTGGTTATGGGTTTCGTGATTAAAGCTTGGTTCTTTCTCGACCCTTAACCATCATTTTTTCCTAGGAAAATCTTAATTACGATGCTTATAAGGTGTTATTAAGTTGCATAATTCTAGTAATTACCTTCTGTTTTCTTTCTAATATGGTTACCATTTGAAATGATGCTTTATTTGATCGTCAACCCAGATGAAACACTAGATGCAATTCATGACCAACCAAGGGCCAACTTACATTTATAAAGAATATATCATGTCCTTATTTCACTTTTGAGAAACGAGACTTCTCGATGGTCCATGTTTTAAAAATACATACAATCACGATGACCCTAAGCTTTGTTAGGTTTGATCTCGCATGGAGTATCTCCTTAATGACACATACGATATTTTTTGAGCTCTTTTTCTTACACATAGCTATTTATAAATGATAAAAAAACATTAAAATAAATCATATAATAAAAAAACATTAACATATTTACAAACACTTAAAAATTCAATACTTTTTCATGGTTTGATAGGTTGTCTTGTTACTTTATACATATTAATTTCATATTGGTTTGATGGATAGTAATCTTTTCTATCACCTATTCACACACATGCATTCACAAGGTGTATTGAGATTGGTGTAAGAAACACAAATTGATACACGATAACAAGTTACAGTAAAGTCCATTTATATTGAGATTATTAGTTGGTGGAATCTACTACATTATATAATTTTATTGTTTCATTTCAGTTACTTTACATTTCTTCATCAAGCATGATTACATATATCATGTTTATGATATCTTTTGAGCTAACAATAACAACAAAAGTGTATTATACAATATTGACCTATCTTATTACCAATGTTTTTAGTATCATTATTTGATACATTTACTTGTCACATTACTTTCATTACTCTAGTATGTGGGGTTTTCATGCATTTTTTCTAGCTCAAAAATTCAAACTTTCAAGCATGACAACTAAGCCAAATTTTAAAATTTACTCCTAAGTCTTCTCAAATCCCTCTCTTGATCGGTTTGTCTTCTATTTCATGATCATATTGACACTACATTACTTATGATATGATAAAATTTCATTTTTAGGTGTTTGAAATGGTGTGAAAAGATCAAAAATTCCATTCAGTGAAGAACAACTGAAGACTAGCTCTCTGGTGGGCTCAAGAAAGGCTAATTTTGGCCTTTTCAAGGCAAGTGTGCATCTTCCAGGAAGGTTGTAAATCCCATATTCATCTCATGGTGTTATTAAAGAGCCATGATGGTATTGTAAGTGATTTAATAAATTTTACATAATATTTGGAGGTTTAGGAGACAGGTTTGTGCAACATCGGGTTTTCGGGGTAAGGAGTGAGTAATCAAAATTGGAACATGAACTTCACCGGATGATTTTGGGAGCTCGGTAAGGATTTAGTAGGCAATAAAATACGAATTGGAAATATTAATGAATTATATACATGTTGGAATCATCACTTTTGTTCTAAGTCCTAAATGCTTCTCAAGGCATCTCGATCTTGGTAAACACACCATGTTTTCTTGAAGAAAAAAGGAGATAATTTTGGGAGTTGCAAGAAGAATTGATGTTTAAAACATATTCCATTATTCTTAAAATGTTCTTGGGAGTCAAAATAATATAAAATTGCATGTGAACAGGCCATCCAGGCTCGAAGGAATTGTGTCGTCAAGTTCTCTCTTGTGTAAGGTATGCTTCTCGTACTTAGTCAATTTTTGGAGTGACACGTGTCACCTTATGGCTTCATGGTGAAATTTTGTTTTCCTCTTGTCCTTTTCTCAAGGGGATAGAGGGTAAAATAGTTCCCCATCTTATCCCCCTCAGGTTCCTCATGAGACCCAAGGGAATGGTCATCAAGAGCATGATAAGAGATATCTAACACTCCTTCAAATCATCCATATATTCGATCAATTGTCGCTGACTTTGGGAGTTATGAGGTTTATAAATTATAATTTTGACACATCTAACACTCCTACAAATTCTAGTAAACAATCCAAAAGGTCCCAAAACCTAAACAATGACTATATTCTTTCCCAAAATAGACATCGATTGTAGAATTTAAACCCTAAAAGCTTTAGATTGAATGTTGAAATCTGAAAAATACCTATGTATTGACCAGATTAGAATATGAAAAACTATCTTCTAAACCGTGATTGATGAAGCTGTGAGACTAGTTCCATAAGGTGCAGAGTGACCCTAATTTATTATATTTACTAAAATAAATTTAAAGTATAAGAAATAATAAAGTATAAAGATTAATAAATGAAAAACATATACTACATTGCAATCTAGAATGCGAGCATGTTTTAATGTGCTCACATTTTAGTATTGGTAATTACCAAGCATAGTATTTCATAAACGTGATCGCACTTTCCAAAATGTGCTCACATTTCGCTTCAAATCGAAAATTTGGCCGCTTTTGGTCCCCCATCTCTGTGTACTTTCTTGAATCACCATTCACATGTGCATTCTACATGGAAGAGGCACAAAATGAGGGATTTCCAACTTTTCTTCGAGGGGAGCTATAAACCATGCATCTTAGCTAGAGCTTCATGTCCCTTCGAATGCTTAGTAGCGCCTTTCTTTAGAGCTTGTAAGTGAAATTGTATTTACATCAATCAATCCTCCAATTTGAGTTCTCCCGATGAAGAAGCAATTATCCCAAAGTATTGGAGAGGATATTTACACATCTTGAACCCTATGTCATTTCATTCATGTTTTGGTGGCCCAGGGATTATTTGGGATCAAGCATAAAATTCCTCATGTGCCCACAAATGTCTTCCTCTATATCATTCATTTCTTTAGCTATAGACCACGCCCTCCCCAACCATTCTCTCATAGCAACATTCTTAAATTTTCCCCATCCATTCAACAAAGGACTCCCATATTTCCTATCCCCATGACCACATGCATCCTCTTTTGACTCGACCCCTCACCATTATCCTTCCTTCCTCTCATCCAGTTGCTCGTTATCGGATTGTGCAATCAAGAAGATAGTTAGCGAGCCCCAAAACCCAATTGCGCTAATTGAAGTGCTAAAAAACTCTCCCACATCTGTTTTTATCATCCTCTGAATGCTTTTTGCACCCAAAGAGACTGCCAAGTACAAGTGCTCCATCTATATTATGAACTTGCATCGACACATGAGCAAGTATTAACCGCCCCTCTCTGTCAAACCAAGCCAAATTATTTCCACATGCATACATTCATGGCATCTTGCATCACTAGTTTTAATACCTCATTGGGAAGATCATCCTTCCAAATAATGTGGGAGACACCTTTCTTACTCATCATATCAACTCTATGTTTGCAAGACAATTTGCTCCTGGTTCCCATCACACTTGATATGGGAGAAGATGATACTGGAAAATGAAGGTGTTAGATCAGTCACACTTTGGATGATCGAATCCAAATTCCATGCTCTCGCTCTTCCCGACTTCATGGCTTCGATAATCACCTTAGAGTCTCCTTCCACCCAAAGATTTGACCACTGCTGCTTCCTAGCCTCTTGTAGACCTTATAGAAGAGCCATTCCCTCAGCCTTATTGTTTGAGGCAATCCCATAGTCATGGGATAGAAGTAGAATTGGTTGGCTTTCAGAATTTCAAAAAACGCACCCATATCCAGCTTTACTTGGATTTCCTTTAGATGCTCCATCAAAATTCATTTTTATCCATCCTGGTTGGGGAGCCTCCCATATCATTATCCTAACCTTTCCATTCCCATTATCATGAAAAATTCGATGTCTATTTTATTATTATAAGGAAATTTTAATTATTCCTTCTTGTTTAGAAAAGATAATTGAAAATAATATTATCTTGAATATATAGGGATCCCCGAAGCCTATCTTTAAAACTAGGAAGATTTGTTTGAATTTACATAATATTAAAATGAATTGAACCTATTCATTGTGAATCAAAAATAAAATTGTGAAAAATAATAGAATTGTTAATCAATTTAAAACCATGTAATGAACACAAGTATTTAACAAACTTAAGATAAATATTTTGAGACAATATTTATTTTTCTAAAAAATTAATATTATTAATATATATATATGTACACCTCATATTTGTTAAATTTAACATGGTACACAACTTACTTTTCTTTGTTACATCCCTCACTAACAAAAATATGAAAAAGGCTCATGGTGCTTTTTTAATTCTTGATGACAATTGAAAGTGCAGTTTTGCTATCATATGTGCAATTTAATTGTAAAAGAAAATGGTATCTTCTAGAAAAGTTCGCATTTCAAGCTTTGTCAAAATAATATTAACAATCATCACAATAAGTTTTAAATATGAATACCTCGATTAAACAAGTGCAATGTTGATTGGGGGATCTCAACGAGTTATTTCAATCATGTGTAAAGCCGTGGCACAATATTGTTATTAGTTCCTGCCTCTGGCAGGAATACTATACATTTCAATGGGGCAGATTAGTGTTGCAAAAGTGGCCAATAAGATGCATTTATTTTTTTCAACTTTGGCATATTCTAAAGTTATGAGTAATTTCAAACATTTTTAAAATTAACATATTTATTTTTCTAGCCATTTGATTGGTGTTCAAGGGTGATGTGACTATTTTTGAGTCTTATTGCCAAAGCAATTTTGTAACATTTTAAAATAAAAAAATTTAAAGTGACAAGTGTCCTTATCTTTTATATCAGATTTTGACAGTATTTTGCATACTGAATTGAATTAATGAGCATTAAATTTCTAGAAATTTGTGAAGCTTCTCCAAGAAGCTATCGCATGAAAAATCAGTTTGTTTTCTTTTTTGCATTGGTTTGGTTTGAGCTCTGCTGAACGAGCTATTCGCGAGGTTTGAGAAGCTATATCCAGTTACGAAAATTTGGTATTTACAAAAAGGTAAAGATATATATTTGTTTGAAATCTAGAATCATTCAAGTTTTGTTTTTGAGATTTCGAGCGTTTTGGAATGAATGAAAATAACAAGGTTTTCTGTATTGTGAATCGATTTCTTGTTGGGTAATCAGTAAATTTCCCCCATCTATTCTCCTTTCATATATCCGTCCAAACTTTAGGTAGAATTTGTGAATTTGTGTGAATGAAAATAACAAGGTTTTCTTAGGGCTGGATATATTTATTAAGAGAAGGGATTTGTAATGGGTTTTGAATATTCCTTTGACATCGATTTCTTGTTGGGTAATTAAAATGATTAAGTTTGTTTTTACTTTATTTTGTTTTGGAATGAATGAAAATACAAGGTTTATCTCTTCCTTTAATCAATAAATGCCACAACAACTATTCTTCGTTGAATTTGTGAATCGTGTGTATAATTTGCATGTTTGGTTAGGGCATGGATATCTGCCGTAGCATTATGGAGAAGGGACTTTTGTCCATCTTTCGATTGAAAATCCGTGAGGTGCACAAAATGAGGAAGCATGTATACTGAAAAAATTCTGAAGTGGGTCTTATGTGCTAAGTGGAAAAATGCAAAAGTTGTAAAGAGGGATATCTGATCCGTTTGAGCAATTCCCATTAATCTCTTTTCCATCCCAAATCTCGGGATGTTGTTTTGTTGAATTTCTTCCAAGTTTTAATTTAAATAATATTTGACAAAATTCATGAAAAAAGTTCCTGCTTGACGTTTGCGAGACTACTTTGATGTTTATTTGAGAAGTCACCTTTGTCGAATGTTTGATTCTGTAAATCCCTAACATTATGTACACAAAATGAGAATATAATCATTATCCTTATAGATCAAAATGTATCTTGGTGAAATTATTTTTATAGAGTCTTTGAAAAGTTTGAATGGTGTAAGTGCATACTTCCATTTTGTTTAACAGCTTAGTGCTTTATGCCCATGCCCATGCCCTTTCCTTTGTTTGATTAACAAGTTAGTGAAGAAATAGGGTAAAGCTTCCAAAGGGATTCTATCCCATACATATGGTGTCACATTATTTTCGGGATCTCTCTTTTCTTCTCAATATTCTTGAAGTTTTAGCTTTTGTTGGATTTTTCGAGTAAATTTAGTCTTAAATGAACTAATTTCAAAAATTAGCATCATCCTAAAATGGTTCACTGTAATAACTTTAAACTTATCACATTTTGATGTTTGTTTCACAAACAGCTTGATATAGTTATTTCTCTGTTTTCAAATAGTTGTTGTCGAAAACACATTTAATGATGAAAAACAAAGTTGATTTGTATAAAAGAACTCATCATTGTCCACGTGGATTATATTCGGAGCTTCATGAAGGAAATAAAAAGGCCGAGAACATATTTGAGGTGGGTTTTTTTCATTAAGACAAAACTTATCACACTTAGGAGGAGCCATTCTCTCGTGACTTTTTTTTTTTTTTTACCATTTTTTTCAATGAAGGGTCCTTTTAACATGTATTGTAGATTTTAGCCCCGGTATCAAGCAATTTTGAGAGTGCATATTTAGTCACTCCAACTATTAGAAGGGGCAAATTTATGCAAAGTTTAATTGAGAAATATAATACCTTGACATTAGTTCCATTGTCAAGCTAGAATGATCACTTCTTTAGAAAAGGTTGGTGAAGTATATTATTCAAGAATTGTCTTTGGTAATGAGCATTCTAGAATTTTTTTCTGATAACGCATTCACACATGAAAGTGTTAACATATTTCAGAAATATTTGATAGAGATCAGTGCCAGACGCAAGAATTTGCATGGAGGAGCAATATTTTCACTAATTAAAACTATTTCACAACTGTGACATACCATTTGAGCAATTCATTGAACTCAAATAAAATTTGTACATTAACCAGGTTGTAAACGCTAAGCTTATTGGTGACTGGAAAATCGGCAACTATGAGGATTCGATCACAGCACCAGTTGCCTTGTTTTGTTTTTGCTACATTCATTATGCACTGATACTAAAAAAGTACATTCATTACATTTATTATGCACCGCGACTGTTAAAACTAAAAAGAAGAAAAAAATAGGGATTTATAGTTATGTGTAGTGGAAAGTAGAGCTTCCATGTTTCTCACAAGGTAGCTCTGTGTACTAGAAAACCTTACCATTTCAACAAGCAGCAGCAGGAGACCTTCCCAACCTTGGCGGAAATTATAACTATTTTTCCAATTTAAGTTTATAATCAAGACTATTATCTTTTTCAATCTGAATTGAAAGCAAATCTTAGAAAAATGTGTCATTTTTTAAGATCTAATTTTGTGTTATTGTGTTGTCTATGTTGTCGGTGTTCACGACTAAGTCTTTTATTACAAACAAAATAATTGCACATCTTACGCAAAGGTACGGATTCGAAACATTACTTGTTTATTGCTTTATGCGATCAATGGACTTTGTTAACAAAAAAACGTAAAAAATTATACTTCACTTTATAATACTTTATAATATAATAATAAATTAATGTTGAGATGGAGACTACTTTCATTTTGTATGATTCATTAATTAATTTAGTGATTTAGTATTGTCTAAGTGTTTGGCATAATGTATGATAAATATTGTATTACACTTATTTTATATTAACATAAATGTTTTTTTCGATCCGTAAAATAATTATTTGTTT
This sequence comes from Taxus wallichiana var. yunnanensis, assembly GCA_018340775.1. Taxonomy (NCBI): domain Eukaryota; kingdom Viridiplantae; phylum Streptophyta; class Pinopsida; order Cupressales; family Taxaceae; genus Taxus; species Taxus wallichiana. The sequence continues at coordinate 202,425,292 of CM031241.1, forward strand.
TTCTTTATAAATTGTACATATGGAGTTTTATAGAATCAAAATTATAACTATTTTTCCTATTTAAATTTATAATCAAGTGTATTGTCTTTTTCAATCTTAATTGAAAGTGAATCTTATAAAATGTGTCATTTTTAAATATCTTATGTTGTGTTATTGTGTTGTCTATGTTGCAGGTGTTCACGACTAAGTGTTTTATTACAAACAAAATACTTGCAGACCTTACGCAAAGGTACAGATTCAAAACATTACTTGTTTATTGCTTTCTGTACTCAATGGAGTTTGTTAACAAAAAACGTAAACGAACAATAGATCAATATAGAACAACAACCAATCAAACATGCGACGAACCAATAGTTGTAGAAGACTACAAACAAATGCATAGAGTCCAGTACGCTTCCATCGATGATGCTTTAAGTGCAGAAAACTTACTAAGAGAACCAACATTTTCTTACCATGTGGGGGATTTCCTGTTCGACGCATTTCAGGTGCTTCTACACTTCAAATATACATCTTTAGAACTATGTAATGGCATCATCGATCATTTCCTGAATTGTTTAAAAAGAGGTGAACCTGATGCACTAAAATCTTATCAACTGGAATTAGACCCAATGCAATTGCAGATTATGCATGGAATACATGACATAGAAACATATTTACGCGCAGAATGCGATTATCTCGCATTGCCTTTTCTAAAACAATCAAACATGACTATGGGGTGACACTTTTTGCATTAATTGGCTATCTAGATGGTTGAATATACAAATATGTGTTTGATATTTTACAACAAAAATGAATTACCTTCGATTTAATGTAAATAGTCCTCAACTTCCATACTACATCTTATTCCATGACACAAATCCATTAGCAGGCCACTATGAACCATTATATTGCAAAAATAATGAAAACTACAATTTTTCTGTGACACATGTGCAACTATCGTGCTCTTGTGGCGAGATCGAATTGAATTGGTCTACCATTTCAAATGAATTAAATAAGTATGGCTTGTCTAGACTAGTTACACACCCCTGTGATTGTGGTGAGAGCTTATTCAGCTCAATTTGCCTCTTAACGAATGGAGAATACGACATACAATGCTTACGTCGTTACATCGCTCAATCATTCTGCAATGAAATACTTTCTAGAAATCCTAAAGCATTTCGTCTCTTGGAAAAACACTTAACAGTCGACTTCATTCGAAAATACCAAAAATTTCGAATTGGCAAGATTACATTGTGAACTTGGGAACACTTTTCCAACAAGGGCAAATTGAGGGGAAAGAATTCTTCCTGGAATGGATATCTCTATTACTCAATGTAACAATTAATTTGTGGTCATCGAGTGAAAAATTATTCTAACCACATATTCCAATTGTGCACAACCCAAAGCAACTTTTAATATAATATATTTTGAAACATAAACAACACACGTCCACTTTGAACCGCTAACTATGAATCATCAAAAAGAGTCAATTACTAAACAAAATACTCAACGATTGTCTTTGACAACACCACCAAGTAAAACATCCATCCGCTATACCATGAAGTCTATTGCTCGATGTAGTAATTCAACAATAATCAAAGAACAACCACAACAAGCCAATTCAAAACCATATAATCAACTAGAATATGTAATTCCGAGGACAATTAAACCATCACTTCGTCATTTCAAGTCTATTGCTAGAAACAAAAAAACTACAATAATAAGCACACAACGACAATGTAAATACGCCCATTGAAAAATTTAACAAAAAAATCCAAGACACACCAAAACATGCATGTCCCATCTGCAAGCAATTGCATTTTAGCTACAATATGGTGTAATTTACTCAATTAGAAAAATAGACATACATGACTTTGGCAAAAAGGACAAAGCTATAATGTCTAAGAAAATATGCAAGAAGTGTAAACAGTCCTTGAAAATTGGAAAGATGCCAAAACTTGCATCACTAGACAACATCAAACTGAACAAGTCCTTGTCATATGTCAAAATGCTTACGGAACTTGAAGAGTGACTTGTTTCACTTTGAATTGCATTTGCACAAATAAGAGAGCTAGGATACAAAAAACCACAAATAGGAATGATTGGCAATCATCAACGTCCTTCCAATACCAATATAATACAAAAGGCCTTGCCACGATCCTTAGACGAGACACATACAATTGGAGTGGAACTTAAAAGAAGACTTCAATACAAAAACCCTTTCAAAGAAGGCAAAGTACGAGCATACATTATCATGCGTGCTTTGCAACAATTATGTAAGAGAAACTTATATCAAATGGAAAAAATACGCGTCAAAAAGGATTGGAAGAGACTATTTCATGATATTGACACAAAAAACCACACTCGAGATGAGCTCCAAGACATTGACAGCACAAGCAGAAGATGAAGAAGATGCACCGAATGAAACCATGGTGCATGGATTCACAGAGTCACATTGCATTCGTGATTTGCAAAATAAATTAATACAAGTTGCTCTTGCAGAAGGACAACATCCACTTGGTATTTTCAAAGACAAATTTGCTGAAGAAATGAATTTCCCAATGCTTTTTTATGGTGATCCTCGACCTGACAATATAACGAATTCATTTTCATATCTTCAAATTGCACATTGGGAATTGCAACATGCAAATCGTGCTTTTTCTTATCATACAACAAACATTTTCTTCAAAGCGCTAAAGATTATCATAGGCCAGGTGTCAAGAACCATGTGGGTGAGGATAAGAAAAGCACAATTGAAAGGTAGAAAGTTACTTGCAAGAGATGTTAAATACAAACCAAACTTGGACAAATTGTTGGAATCAAATATTGGATACATGGACTTCAAACAAATACGCACATCTCCAGATTATTTACAACAATTACGAAGAAACACATTTGCAATGATATGACAGTTAGGACCACCAACCTTCTTTTTGACATTTACAAGTGTTGAGCAGAATTGGAAACCACTCACATTAACATTGTTTGAATTGTATCATAAAAAAGAAAAGAAATTTAAATCTACTCAAAACCATCACTTTCTCACTGTAGACAACGACTTCCTAATAAGAAAGGACCATGTCACTTGTACACGGTACTACAACTACAGATTGAAAGCATTGGTACAGATGATATACAAAGATGAATCATTTTTTGGACCAATACAAGATCACTTCTCCATAACAGAATTCCAAAACCGAGGAAATCAACATACACACTTCTTGGTATGGACCAAATTTGCTCCAATTTATGGACAAAACGAGAATAATGAAATTGAATCTTTTGTAAACAAATACATATCTTGCAACACGGACAACCTAGAAACTGATATTGCAAGACTACATGAACATCACCACACCAAAAGATGCTATAGAAAGTCGAAATTAAATTATAGATATAATTTCCCTATACCTCCGATGAGAAGAACCATGATTCTTGAGCCTTCCAACCAACCAACGGAATTGGAAATTCAAATGCAAAGGACATTTTTGCTATGTTAGAGAAAAACAATATAAAAAAGAAGACACCTTTGACATGTTCTTGGTAGAATTAAAAATCAATGAGCTCGAATATATACAAGCAATAAAAAGCACACTAAAACAACCAAGGATTTTTTTGACATGAAAACCTTCACATACATGGACCAATAGCTTTTCTAAAAAAGTTCCTCAACTATGGAGAGCTAACACGGATGCCCAATATGTGTTCAATGCACATGTAGCAACGCATTATTGTACATTGTATATGACTAAACTCGACAATTCAACAACAAAATCATTTCAAAAATTAGAAAATGACCATCAAGAAAGAAATATCGATGCAATTGAAATGGTGCGACAACTAGGCAACACATTGCTCAACACCCAATAAATTTCTTCTCAGCAAGCGGTTCACATCGTTCTGTCATTACCATTGCATAGTTTCTCTCAAAATGTGTCTTCATAGACACGAGTCCATCAGATCAACGTACACTTGTCCTCAAGCCACCAACGATTTTGAATAAAGAACCTGATGAATCAGATAACATAATGTGTCAATCGATTGTAGATCACTACATCAAGCAATCAGCTACACTGACACATATTTGCCTATCTAAATTTGTGTCAGAATACCAAAGAAACAAAAAAAATTTAAAAAAGAAAGGAAAACATCATTCGATATATCAGATACAACAAAGAAGTTGATAATGAAAACTACTGTCGTGAAAAGTTGTTGCTATATGTTCCTTTCGTCATCGATGAGAGAACATTGCAACAAGGATTTGTGACTTAGAAACAAGCATATGCATATCATGAACAAACTATCAAACACAACGAATCTAAATTCACTTTCCAACTTAATTTCCTACATGGGGTGACATCGATGACGTGACTAGAGAACAAGAGCTAAACAATGATATTCCTGACAACATGAGAAAACAACCCGAACAAAATGATTATGTCGAGAACAATATGACTTAAAATCTGATTTGTAATTTACAGATCATTTCAACAAAAACAAATACATGAAAAACAAATTCGAAATTGGGAAGCATCCCTTCATATCTTCAACCATTGACTACTACAAAAAGAGAAGAATGCTAAACAAGGAACAACAAGCAATCATTAAAGACATAGCAACAAAAAAGTGACTCAACCCATCAAATCCATTCCACCTCTTTCTCACATGAGGTGCAGGTACAGGAAAAACATTTACAACTAAATTAATATTTGAGACACTTGTACGCTTCTACGACAATTTCAGACAATCGATCCACTCAAACCAAAAGGATTGATACTAGCATACACAGGAAAGGCTACATACAATGTTGGTGGAGTGACAATACACTCTGCATTCCTACTACCATTCAATCGATCAAACTTGATACCATTAACCCAATCATTAGTTGGTTATCAAAGCAAATCAGATGGCAAATACGCAAAATTCTTATTGAAACAATTATATCATTGATGGGTTGTAGATCCTTGTATTTTATAGACAACACAAGAAGCCTCAGATATAATGACATACTCCCATGAATGTGAACACTTTGGCAATATCGATATACTCTTTTGTTTGCAAGAAACACATACCCCCCACACAAATCACACACACTACAACAACATTTCAATTGCATTTTTATGCAAAAATGACATGGAATAATGATTTACAAAAAAGCATATTTCAAATATTGAAATAATTCATTTAACCGAGAAAATAGGGTAGGAGGCTAACAAACAGAGTTTGTCTTACCTAACCAAGAATATCCATAGTAAACTTCCTATCGATCCAAAATTCATATATTTTTCTACAAATTCTTCATGTAAACACAACAATCTTGTTATACATTTCAAACAAGAAACAACGTGCACATAATAGGTGATTTCAATATTGACAGTCAACAAGAAATCCACATCAGACAACGCCACTCATACATCATATGCGAACTCACCAAATGCACTTCATCATGAAAACCAAATTTCAACTTCAATACCAATTATCAACCACATATGGTCTAAAATTCAAATCCTCAAAGGCATTTCATTGTTAGACGATAGTATGGAGTGACCATGATACATTATACTTTTCATTATCCAATTTCCATTAAATCAAAATGCAAAAACTACGCTCATGTCATCAACACCTATGATATACAATGCACTTCTCTCCACTAAAACTATACGCCACTATAAGGTATGTAATATTAACATCCAAAAGTACAATTATAATCAATTCAATACTATTGTTTCTTCAATAACAAATTTACACTCTTGCCTGTCCAATTATAACAACAAAATAAGTTGTTCTCATATCCCGAGTTACTATATAGTCTTTGTACTTACTAACACCATTGAAAATGAGCCTTTTAAACATAAAGGTCAAGAAGAAGACAAGATCGTCCAAAAAGGTATGTACAAAAAAACTACATCAAACTTTATATCCCAATGATTTCATCGACATACGCCTGAAATATTCTACATTCTTTGCAATGACTATGATTTAATGCAACATACTATGTTTGCAAGAACTCCATCCCTCACATCCATTGATGACATTAACACTTCAACAACATTTCAATTGCATTTTCCACAGGAATGTGCTCGTGGTGTAAAAACTATTTGAAATATTGAAACTATTGAATCCGAGAAAATAAACTCTTGTGAGCGAGATCTTACCATGAGAAATATTAAATATCCATTACTCTAAATGTTGCCCAAAAATTTATCCCAATGCATGAAGACAAAGTTGTGGCTGGAAAAGGGATACGAATCACAAATTTCAGCATTACGCCTAAAACTAGTTATGACCATGGAGACGTGATGTGATCTTACTCCTCAACAAATCTAGCACCGTAGAAAGCATTCATGCTTTCAATAGAATATAAATTCATTCCAAACACAACTGTCAAGCAATTGTTAAACAATACAGAGCCATATGCAGTTGGAACAATTGTTGCAATTGTAACCTCTACTAAACAGATTGGCCTCCAACTTATCCTAGAAATTAAAGACAGGCAAATGAAGAAGACACAAAAGGGTAAACTCCTAGTATTCCATAAAGTTCATATTCTACATGCTCTTCATTGCATAATACTAAACATTTTCTTCTCTAATTGCAGCTATACCTATTTGGAACGTTTGCACCTCTATTTACAACAATAGAGGAACAACTACAAAAACAAAAACAAACATTTTATCTATTCAAAAATGTTGCAAGGCATGGTGTAAATGATAATGACAAAGCCTTGAAGACTACTCAATCAACATTCATCACGCCATTGAGGATGGAAAAATCACTACAAGACTTAAAAGAAATGTTAAACACAACTACTGAGGTGAGTTCTATATGAGCAATAAATAATAGTTTTCAACGTCATCTTTTTATATCGTCTTTTCTTTCAAATATTCTACCTCTACATTTGCTCATTTACAATTTCTCATCATGCGAGTGCAGGGTACATTGACTATCACCAACATCTACTCCATACCATTTGAGATCATTTGCAATAAATGTAGCTCGTCATTGGAAACCTTCCAAACAGTAGACAAACAATTTTGCAATGAAAGTCATTCGCCAAAGAAGAATGTCCTTACAGCTTCAAACACCGGCTTATTTGTAACCTCAAATCTAGCAAAAACAAAAATATCCAATGCATACTGACCGGTGAACTGCTGCAAATGTTGCTTCCTACACTTGCAAGGGTTTCATATGAGGAATACTTTAAGAATAAAATTGCTATCATTTATTTATTGTGGGGATTTCAAGCAACAGGGGACATTCACTCTAGACCGGACAAATGCCATTATGGGCTTCAATTGGAAAACAACTAAGGTGACTCTTTCAACTACTCTTTGCATAACAAGTTTCATGTAATCTCCTCCGCTTTCAATTTCTTGTCACTCATACTCTATTATTGATTTTCTGCAGGAATAGAGAAAAGCAGCTGACATATTAGAGAAAATATGCCACTCCAACAAACCACCCATTGTATAGAGCCATAATATTTTGAACTTGGCACGTACCTCTTCCAAATGTTGTCAGATTTTGAAATCACAGACTGTTGTATATGTTTACATCCTAAATATATAATTTGCCTTTCTACATCCCACATTACAGAACTTGGTACTGTTGTATCGAATTTCAAGCTATGTAAAGGCCTCCCATATTTAGGAAAAACATTTACAAAAAAATATATGTCTTGATCGCATCTGTGTTTTTCCCATCTAAATTTTGGTATATATATTTTTGTCAAACTTCTCCGTTTACCGGAATATATAGATTAAAATGTTGGAAAAATTTTGGGTTTACGTTGTCGGGTTTTTACTATGGATACATTTGCTGCTTTGAAACAAAAAAAAAAATACCTGCACTGCATTCATAATATTTCTCTTGCCACTTCAAATCAGTCGTAAATGCAAAAGTTTTTACTCTTTACAAATTATGGCTTGTGGGCTGTAATGATTACAGCATATGCACGAAATGAATTTGTTAAATCCGGGCTGCTGTCGATGTGTTTTGCCGCTTCAGCTCTGTTTGGACTGTTTTCAAGATAAAGATAAACATATTAGCTTTAAGTCACTTATAGATGCCTTGTTTTATTCAAAGAAGTTTGTTGATTTCTTGAAGATGTTCATGATTTGTGAGACATCCCGCAATTTTTCCTTTTTACCTTTGTATGCTACATTTGATGATTTCATTGCTCCCTGTTGTTGCCATACGAGATTGAATTCTGCCCCTTATTCTGGCACCTGCAGATTGATTCTCAGCTGGGAAGAACATATATTTTGGTCTCATGATTCCAACGACCTTGCTAGACATTTATTTAGATGTTTTGGTTGCAAGTGCCCAGGTAGATGTGCATCCAAAAAATGGAAGCGTACACAAGGGCATGTAAACTGTTTCACAAAATCGCTGGATTTTTTTTTTTGACTTGTGGGCTATAATGATTACAACATACACACAAAATGGATTTGTTGAATCTACGGCTGGTTTCAATGTGTTTTGCCACTTGAGTTCTGCTTGGGCTATTTTCAAGACAAAGCTTTTGGACCTCAAGTTCTGCTTGCCTTCGCATGGCTTTTGATATCTTAAGATCTTTCTCAAGCTGCTGGTTTTGTTTAGCATGTGTATTGGATCACTTTAACATTGCAGACGCGACTTGTTCTTTGTCTTGCATGTCCTTTTCCAAACGGGCAATTTTGAATGAGAGCGTGTGTATGAGAACCTTAGCTTCTCTCTTGTCATTGAGAATGATTTGACGTTCCCTATTATCTGATTCAAGCTGTCTCAGGGCATGACCCATCTCCCCCTTCATTTGTCTTTGATTGGAAACAAAATTTATGAAGGCAGCTTTGTGCCTTCGAAATTCGGCCTGGCGCTCCTCTGATTCCTTACACACCATTGCTCGCAACTCTTGAGCAATGGAGTCTACTTTGTTCAGCTTTAGTTGGACTTCAATTCGATCCGCCTTGGCTACTTGCTTTAGGAACTCCGTCTCACCAAGTTTGTCATTCAAATCAGAAATCCTTTCCTCTTTTACTACACATTCTGAACAACACTTGTGCTTGACATGGACAGAAGTGGGCTCACTTAATTATAGCTGAAGGGCTTCAATCTGTTGCCTCATATTCTTTCGTTCATTCTTCCAGTTGTGCTCTTGAGTAGCAAACATTGCAACTACTTTTTCATTGGCCTTGGCATCCTTTACCCTAAGCTTCTTCATCTCTGCCCAAGACTCCATTTTTATCCGCTTTCCATTCTTTTGCCTCCATTTTCTCTGTCACGGTCACCTTCCAAATAAGCAATCCAAGCAGTTGAGTAGCTCCTCTCACCATTGCCACATGCAAACATGATCCCAATAGCACTGCTTCTCAGTATTTAACATCTACATAGCTTGGATGGCAGGAACTGGCTGCCTTACGGCACTTGCTGAATTTACACTCGGCATTTTTCCATACTTATCTTCGCATGTTTGATTTTTGAGGACATCTCCATGTGCGTATGCCGTGAGTGTATATATGTTTGTGCTTGCAAGTGGCATTGACATCCGAGGATGAATTTTGACAGCTTATTTGTCAATAAATTTTTTAATATATTTACTTATTTATTTATTTTAAATTGTTATTTTATATTGATTTTTTTAATAAAAATATTTCAATCATAATTAAATTATAATTTTTAATTGTGTCTATTTTGTTAACACACATACATTTTAAATTTATTAAATTTTCTTGTAAGGTTAGTGTAAATTGGAGACTTTTTTTTAAATGAGTCGTGCACTCAATGGGCACTAGATTATATAGATTGTCGACATCTTTACTCATGTTTTGGAGGGGCATTAGATTACATAGATTGTTGGCATCTCTCGCTTGTACAACTAAACTAGTGATCTTTGTACGAAAAAAAATCAACACATGACCTTCTTCGCACCCGACTTCCCGAGGTCGTGCCGAGACACGGGGGTTCACTTAGTAAAAGTATGGTATAGCACGTGCGTTCGAAGGGTATTAAAGAATACCCTTAATTCTAGTTTCTACCTCTAATTATTCAATTGATAATACCCCCTCATGTTATATTATTATATTTAAAATACCCCCTATTTTTTCCATGTACCTTACTTACCCATTTTTCAATTACAATTTTATTTACCCCTTTTTATTTCTACCCTAATATATTAGACAAAACATATATTATATTTCTCACTCAATTTTTTTAAGATGCATTTCCTCTCAAAAGATAGTTTGAAGCCATTGAAGACCTATTATAAATCACCTTATATATGTTAAGCTTTAATCATTTATCAATAGTTCTTCGAATAATTAATATGGTGAAATAATATCACTTGTGTTGAAAAGCATACACAATCCTGCTTTTCTACCATCTTAATATTTCTTTGGTTAAAAATCTAGATTTCTCTATTAAAAAAGAGATTATAATTTAATTTATGACCACACTCCTTTTTCAATTTTAAGGTATTTACTTTTAAAAACTAGGGTTCAAATGTTTTAGTTTTATATTACAATTAAACCTCCCTTTCCTTTGGCCCACCTCTCCAACTTACCCCCAATACTTGATTCAAAACATTAATAAATTAAACCCTTTCACCCCCTCATGTCTACCGGTATATTGACTTTAATTTTATTAATTTTAATTACCTCAATATGAACCCACGTGCTAGGATATTGCCCAGCTAATGAACCCCTGTGTGTGCGAGACAACCGGTGTAGAATAGAAATGAGTGTATGTGTGGTGATGATGGATAAGCTAATGAGGAAACCTTATATCTTTGACATGCAATATCGGGATCTGCGAGTCTAAGGAAAAGAATGCTCTCCTAAGCTGAAGTGGTGTGATGGATCGATCTGATATAATAGTTTCTCGGAGACTCCAGTCAATATCGAGCTCTGCCGAGATTCTGTTAGCTGGTTGTGGAACACGTGGAAAGTGACATGCGGGCGCCTCGTATGGATTTCCAGACAAGGTCATGGAAGTGAGAATGAGAGACGTAATGAAACCACATGGGTGATTTTCCGGTCTAGTCCAGAAAGTCTTAGCTTTGATCATTTCTTATGTTCATAATGAAAGTTGTGCAATGATATCATGGGGAAGTGGTGATGATCTAAATACTGATGCACACAAACTAATGTTGATATCTAATTGGTCAGCAGGCCCGTTGGGTTGCGGGACCTAGGGATCACAACCGAAAACTCGTGGAGGTTGTGGTCCTTGTATGGTCATGTGCGTAATCAAACCTTGTTGCCAGGAGTAGTCCAATAATCGTAGGCTTGATTAGCGCAATGTTTAACGTGTTTAATTGTTCAATATTTTCTCGAATACCTAGCAAGTGTGCGTAAAACTAACAAGCATAAACCCGTATCAATTTCGGTCAACAATTCTGGCCCGTTGGGTTGTGGGACCAATGGATCACAACCGAATGTCTTTTCTTGTTATGGACTGTTGATGGTCATGCGAATGAAATGAATTGATTTGATAAAACAAGCTAACTATTAAAGGAAATTTAATCTATGTTTTTGGTATTTTCACAGTATATCAAAACAAAACAATGAAAGCAAACTAATCTAATAAAAGTAAATGTTTTTTATCTTTTTGGTTTTAAGCAATGCTTCTAATCTAATAAACAAAACTAAATACAAATAGTTAGCTGGTTGTAGCTAATTACTGTGTGAATATGTGAATCTAGATCTAAAACAACTAATATAATTCAATCAAAACCCTTTTAAACCCTACCTCAGAGGTGGAGAACAAATCATAACCCTAGAAGAGCTATTGTTCCCCACTACTTCCCTAGTAATGTCAAAGAGAAAACTTTCTACTGACTTACTCTACTTGTAATTGCTTAGTCAATTGAAATGAACAATTTTACTACTCTATTTGATATGTGTTTGAAATGAATGATTCAGAATTGATAATTTAACAAATGAAGCAAACAAAAAAATAATTCCAACTTGGATAAGAAAGAGCTTTGGAAAATCTTGTTGTATCTATATCTGTCCCCTCAGTTTGTTCCTTTCTTTCTCGTGTGTTCATATGAGTCCAAGGGATTAGGAATGTAAGAACAACAACAAGAGAAGACGCTTGAGCAATGGTATCTTGAAGGCAGTCTAGTTGCAATGCAAGTAGAAGAGAGATAGCACAAGAGATCTGAGCTTGGCTATGCAATTCCTAGCAAGATTGTGGCAGCAATACTATGCAAGATACACAAAAAATTCATCATTTTGCTTGAATACAAGCATGGAATATATAGGAATTGGTTGGGATGTGCCTTCATGCACAAGGCAAGAAGAGGCAATTCAAACTAATTAAATCTATTTAAAAATAGAAGAGGGAAGGAAAACTAAGCAATCAAGACTATTTTTAGGCAATTTGGTTCACAAACGCATCCTAAAATTTAAGTTAAGTGAAACATCGCATGTTAAAAACACGTACATATGACGGATTCTATAAAAAGCATGCAGGACCGCCGCCCTTCGAAGGGCGGTGGTCACGGGACCACCTTGCTGCTGCCTAGGTGGCAATTTTAGAACCGCCGCCAGGAAGGGTGGCATTCCTGGCATTAAAGGCCAAAACATGCACAGAATGAAGCGGGAAGCTGGAAAAAGAGTGGAAAATCTAAGTAAGGATGTCTAGGCTACAAATATACACTGCGAATGGTTTTAGGAGCTCGAACATCTTCTGAAAGGACATGAATCATCATTGGGGACTTTTGTAACCGTTTTCTAACAATGTAGCACATGCAATTTTGGGTGCATACAATCACTTTCAACTTAAACAACTATGATTAAGATGGAACCACGTAGTCAAAGTCACTGGGTATGATCCTAGCCTCTCTGATTCGACTCTATGTGTCGGGTATCTCTAGGGCTTGCACTCAACAAGACTTGTTCTCTGGTGGGGTCATTGAAAACCATAAAACATCACCAATAAACCACGGGCCCCTTGATATTTAAAGATATTTTTACTACTTTGGTGGTGTTGGTTTATTAAGGATATATACTCTGATGCATATATGTTATTAAGAAAATTAATGGTTTGTACATATCAATTGTCGATGAGTGATGGGTAAATATTTACACCGAAAGACATTATCACAATTGAAAAATCCTCTCTCGCGACGGACACTTGTTAGAAAGATGCACGTAAAACTTACGCCATGAGTAAACCCCCTTTAAATTTACTCATAGGCACACAAAAATTCTGTTATAACTTGTAGGCATGTAGAAGGGTTTTTAATGTATGTGTTATCAATGAGGCTTGTGAATGCGTATGACCTATGCCATAACATCAGGTTGGATGGTTAGAAAATCACATGTTGAGTGGAAATTGGATGATCAACTATTAAAATGTTTTCGAATGTCGATGTCTGGTTTGTATATCATTTTGATGTGATCCTTTTTTTCTCTTAGTTTCGTTCCTTTATTGTAGAGGAGATTAAGGCCTAGGCAGACTAGGCAACTGCCTAGGGTGCCAACATTTGGGGGGCGTCAATTTATTTTATTTTATCATGGTTTTTATGAAGAGTATATCTATTTATTAACCATATATTCTAGTAGAAATTAGTGGCCACCCTTACATACCAATTTGATTATCTTTGTTGAAATAAAAAATAATTTTAAATAATTATATTTAGCTAGCCCCAAAACCTAGGCAAATGCCTTTGTTGTTAAATTTAATTCATACATTTGTATTTTTAATACTTTGTATTGTTTTGAAGTCTTGCAAATTATTTTCACATGAGAGCTCAAGAATGGTGAATATGTATGGAATTTGATAAAAAAATAGTTGGGAAAGATATTAGTAAAGGAGGATTATCATAGACTATATGGTAGATAATTAGTCGAGGAATTTAGGCACTAGAAGCTACAAATAAATTTATTAGCAAGTTTTTCTTAGATGGTAGAGGCATAACATATCAAGTAATCCAATATTTATTTATGTTTTAATTAATTTTTCTACTATAGATTTTTTTATGGAGAGTTAGCTCGAGTATTACCTAGGGCATTGATAATCCTTAATTCGGCCGTGGTTTAATGTATGTGGGTTATGTTGTTTTCATTGGTTATTTATATTTTGGTAAAGAAATTGGCTATGGAGATTAGGGATTCCTCTAAGCAAACAACCCACTTTTGATGGGTACATTTGACATCATTGTTACGCTGCACAACTTTCCCACAACAATGTATGTGGGTTGTTACAGTGTGTGGTGACATGCAACCCAAAAAGAAGAGGAAGGTTATGGCTTTAATTGTATTTAGGTGTGCCTTGTCACATTTCGAAACAAAACAAAAACTCTCGTGTATAATTTTAATTTTAATGTGTATAAGTTTTAAAATATTTACTAAGTGCATATTCATAATGTTATTTTTAAAATAGGTTTTACTTTTGACACTACATTGTTGACAACTTATCTTGATCAATAATGAAAATAAATTATTTAATCTCCACTATATTTTATGTAAGTTTGTAAATTGGGTTTTTTAAAGTTAAAACCTTTTTTAGTTTAGATTTTTCCTCCTCCTTGGTATGTAGGATAGTATTGATTAAGTTTATTTTTTTGTTTTTCATTTTTAAAAAGCGATTTAAAAGTCGTGATTAGCATACAATACGTTTAAATGCTTGTAATTAGTTGTTAATGATTTATTACCAATCTACTCAGGGTTTAGAATTTTTCCCCATAAAACCACTTAGGGCTTACAATTTTATGTACATGTTTAGGGTTAGAAAATAAAATTTATGATCATGATAGTCCTTCGTTATACAAACACGAAGTCAATGATTTTAAAAAAAAAAATTCTCTTTGTTGTATTTTTAAGTATTGATTCTCTTTGCATTTGTTTTACATTGTCGATATATTTATCATACCATTGACACTAGCTATCTATACTACCCTACACTTGTATGTATATTTTGAATGTCTTCTAATTCAATAACTTGAACTAACATATCAGCTATTTTTTAAGTGTAGGACAATAAATTACAATTTTTGAAGAATAAATTAACCAAGAGTTGAGCAATAAATGAAAAAACAACATATCTATTTATGTTACGGTTGGACTTTAAACATTTAAAATCCCTTTCACAAGATATCCCTACCTTTTTCAAAGAAGTTTGATTGTTTTAAAAAAATTTCTACATAGGGGAATGCTATTAAAGATGCACATAAAATTAGGGACACGTTCCCTATATTTGGGGAAACATCTATTTCCTTAAAGTTCTTTTAATATGCCCTTTTGATAACATTAATAAACACTTAAAACAAGAGTGGGACACTCTTTTGAGTGCCATTTGTAGTGAACACTTAAAATGGGATATTGATATTTTGTCATGCTTTGGATTCCTATTTCAGTCATAATTTAACTTGAGGATATATTACAAGTGCTCTTAATCCACTTATTCATTTGAGGAAATACTCATAAATTTAATTTAATTTTTTTTGTTCATGATTTTTGTAGCGGACATTTGATGATTGTTATTTTTTCTTTCAATTATAAAGCCTTACTAATTTTTTTTGTTTAAATATCATTCAATCTTTTTCTTATCTTTCGATTTATAATATTAAATGTTTTCTTATGTTTTTATAAAATTGGGAGTAGAGATCTTTAGGTTTAAGGATATATTCTTCTCTATAGGTGTAGTAGCCTTGTTGACATAAATTGGTTTCAAGGAATGTGTTGATGCAATAGTGACACCACAAAAAAATGTCATTGTTATTGGTTGCGATAGACTCGAAATAATTTTCGATGTAGAAACTCCATGAAGAACACTCTAAAGGCTCGTCGATCAACCCCATGACCTCTGCCTAACCGATTTGAAATGCACTTATTTGATCACCTACCTAACGTCTTTAGAGGAAAGCGAGTTTCAAGCCCTATCACTAATATTTTCCTTTATATTTTCTATCATTAAATATTTCTGTGTATACTCATTTATTAAGGTTTTTATTTTTTCAAAATGAGCATTTTATCGCCATATTCCCTAACCTATGTATTCAAATATATTACGCTAACTTGCTATCCAAGTTACATGATTGTTTGACTTGGAAAAAAAATCTTTTTGCTAGAGATGTTGGTCTCAAATCTAACAAGATACCGGAGGAGCCATACCTTGTGACTCCACCATGTCCTATGCCTCAAGAGGTTTTGGGCCTCTCTAATTAGTAGCATGGTAAATTGTGAGTTTCATGGAGTTTCGGTGGAAATAGAACAAGTCGTCACAAGGATCTTATATTCTCCTCCTACCAAATTCCACACCAATTTACTTGTAATTGAAAGATAAACATAGGTTATCCGATGCATTAATAATCGTATTAAACATTAGGATTAGTTTATTAAACATTTAGATTAAAAATATAGTCCTTTTCCATATAGCCACTCCTAAATTTATCGCACTTGAAACTCATCTTTTTATTTTGTGTAACATATCTTTTAAAGGATAACATAACATAAAATTGTGACACGCCATTATCTCCATTGTCCTCACTAATGAATGAGGATTTTTAATGATAGAAACAATTCCAATGAGACTACATCCCCTCTCGAATATCATCTCCTTAAAACATTTAAGCGTACTTAAATTTTTTAAAAAAATTAAAGGAGACACCATTTTTATAATGGTCACTTTAAACTGGTAAATTCCTCTTCCATATTACCACAACATTGTGGCTAGTGGAGGTTCTAAAATGCTAAGATGGAATCTCATTCTTTTAATGAAAGAATGTTGTGTAGTTTTCATTCAATTAACAATGCAACTTGGTGAGGTTTTATGATCTTATGTAGGGTCGCTATTATTATGGGTTGCCATGTATGTTGTGGTCATATCCTTTCTTTATGACACAATTAATTAGATGGTGACTCTCTTTAAAAATGTTGGATTTTTACTTTTAATTTTAACTAGAAATTTTGGTGTTTAGTTAGATTGATTTCTTTAAATAAGGTAGATAAAGTTGTATGATTTTTTGGATATGTCTTGTTTTTCATGGCGTTGTTTAGTTTTGGCAATTTAGAGGGATCAATGAATATATAGTGACCCATAGCTCCGAGGAGAAAGGCTCACTAACACAAGGTGAGTGCCACCTCATTTGAAGCAGCTCACACAGAAAGGTTCTATGTGAGTGCCCAATTTGTTAATTTCATTCTCTTTTGAGAGTTCAACTAAGAGATTTGGACAACGCTCAAGAAATTTTCATTGAAGTGGACGATGACCTTTGTCATTGAAGTCGAAGATGACCTTGTATTGTTAGGAAATATCAATAACTATTCAATGAAAGATAAGGCCCAGAGTTCCAAAGATGAGGAAGTTGATCCATTGTTGTAGAAGTTGGCTAATGAGTTGATAATGTTGAAGAAGGAAGTTTCTCAACAAGCATCTCACCCAAATCGGAACAAGAATCAGATTACAGGATCACCCCAAAGGCTTTCCTTGGAAGCTCCACTAGTCAATGCAATATGCAAGGCCAATGAAGATGAAGGAGAAGAAATTTGAATCAAAAATTGAAGAGGAAGGAGAAGAAGAATGTGCTAGGATTAGGTACTATGAATTCTCACCTGATGAAGATTTTGAAGAACCTACAGATAGCTACTCTTATGCAGTGTTCACTCGATCAAAAAAGGAGAAAGAAGTATCTTCTTTTGTTTCCCAAGCCAAACAATTGAATCCTCAAAAGGAAACTCTACGAAAAACAAAAACAAAAGGAGGATCATCAAGTCCACTTCCACAGGGTCATCTAAGAAGAAGCATGAGACTACTTCAACCTAGAATCCTTCGCCTCTTAGGGTAAGCATCTTTCAACTTCCTTGAAAAATCAATTTATGTTGATCCTAAGAATATCCATGTCAAGGATGCCATAATCCTTGATGTTCCTAACACTTCCTCATCCTTTGATATCATTGACCATTGCAAAAAATCTAAAGTTCAAATTTCTAAGTATGAGTACTTGAAAACCCATCCCAAGAAATTTGATAGGCTTGTTTAGTATATCAAAGGAAGTAGTTCTATTTCATGTTCTAAAAATGCCACTACCAAAGAACTACCTCATGCATGTCATTTCAATCCTTCTTGTAGACATAAAATCACGCACTTGGGTACATTTCTAGGTCTAAAAGCATACTAATGTATAGATGATTCCTAAGAAAGAAAACTAGTGGTTGATAACTATATTTGGCCTCTTTTCTTTGTTTCTCAATTTCTCTTTGGTCTTACACACCTACAACCCTAACGAAACTTGAATGATTTATCCTTTATGGCCTCGGACATTGGAACCATGTTAGGAAACTAGCGCCCAAGGGCTCCTGTCCATAATGGGCGCTTCCGACCCTTTCTTACCTTTACTCACTCTTTTTAGGTCTCTTTTATCTTTTGGGCATATTTTTTTACTTATGGGCCGACCGTCTAGTTTTCAATTATGAGATTTAAATGAGGGAATCACATAAATACTTAGTTTATTCTCAAAATTAGGACAAAGCACCAATCATTACTATTACCACCTAATATTGCATCCAAGGAACAATATAACTTCAAAGGAATCTATCTAGCATTCATTCGAGGGGAAAGGGCCACATACTTCATACACTACATAAGAGGGGAAGTTTATCCTATTCCATCCCACACATTTGCATCATTGAGAAGATCTAGCATGCTTTATTAAGTGCAACTTGCATGGGGCATCATAGGGCATCATTTCTACACACACACCAAAACTACATGGACTATGAGATATAGTGCAGTGCTCGATCATAATTTCAATCTTCGGGTGACTTTCGGCTTCAGTCTAACTCCCCATTCTAAAGTTTCCTTTTTAGGTTTGATTTGGTTTGTGGGTATGTGTAGGTGAACTTCTTTCTTGCAGATTCTGAAAATACCTTTGGCGATCAAGGAGTGAATATTAGGTAATCAATAATAATCAATAGTGAAACCCTCACGACACATAAGAAAATAGATTCTAAGATCTTGCATGGCTACCAACGCCTAAACCTAGTCACTAGTGCCCAAGTTTCTGCCATACACCGGTGCCCCTTGTCGATATGTTCTCGAGTTCCATAATTTACAGTGAGAATTTATGATGTTGTTTACAATCTATTTAGTACTTTACCCTGTTCAGATCACTTAGGGTTTCATATTATACATGCTAGTTTGCTTGTGTCTTTACTGTATAATAATATTTTTACATCATTTTTTACAGTAGTTACTCTGTAATTAGATTCAATTCTATTTAAATTAAAAAAATTAGTGAACCCGAATTCTCCAACCCTACCTTCTGAGAATGCATCGAAATATATCCCCTTCTTCTAAATTCATGGATCAATCTTCTTATTCTTCTTATACTCCAACCAAGTTTTTTGGCATGGCTACCACCGCTGTTGAGTTTATGCATGTCCATACTCAACACCCTCCCCACTTTGTTACTCTAAATCCTTATCTAACCATCAATGTAGTCACCACTTGCCACACTCGTCCTCCTACAGCTCCACCCATATCCGTCCCACCACATATTACTTCTAAAATTCCCACCACTATCTCTAAATGTTATGACATCATTGAACATCTTAAGGATACACCAGCCAAAATATTCCTCTAGATATCTTATGCATATGTACCGGATTATCGTCATACATTAAAAGTCACCCTTCGCTCCATCCACATTTAAATTAATAATTCACATGTTTCTTTTACTCATCTCATTCAATCCCTCAAAAATCTACCACATTCCATATATTTTAGTGATAAGGATATCCCTCCTTCGGATGCTAGCAATCCTTTTGCCCTTTTCTTATCACCGCTACCATTGGATCCATCTGTATCAAATGCATGCTCATTGACAATGGATCTGCTATAAATTTATGTGCTTTATCTCTCCTCAGGAAAATGAAAATTTTTGATAGCTTAATCAATAAATCCTCTACTCTCATTCGCGGCTATGATTCCACTACTGCACATGCATGGGCACTATCACCTTACCTCTACAAGTTGGGCCTAAAATAATTCCTACTCTATTCTTTGTCATCGATGCATCATTTCAGTTCAATTGCTTACTTGGTAGACCATGGATTCATGTCATGCATGTTGTTCCCTCTACAGTTCATAGGTGCATTAAATTCTTACATGATGGCTATGAGCATACCATTTTTGTTGACCCTGATCCGTTCAAGTTTTGCCACATAGACCTAGTCACCACCATGCCCATACCTCCATTGCAGCTTATTCCATATCATACTATCAGTACATATGATGTGGGTCAATCTAGTGCTTCACATCTATCTTCTACCTCCACATGCATTTTGTCCATCCCTACACATACTATTGATCTCCTATCACCCACCATGTCTACCTCTATAGCCACCACTACCACACCTATCATGGCTCCTCTCAATCCTACATTTGACTCCACCCTTTGAATATCCTTGACAATACTATCCAATAAGATAATGCTAGCAATGATGATTCTAATGACGAGATCAATGTCATAGAGCTTAACGATGAAACATTGTGTAATCTCAACTTTACTCCTCTTGAAATAGATGAATCCTATTTCCAAGATACTTTTGTTGTTATTGGCCACTGGTGAATACCAATTTAAAAAACCTCCTCCTTCAACTAATGTCATGATACCTTTCCACGTGATATGAAAATACAACCAATTTTTTTAAAATAGTCTTGGACCCCTATAGGCACTTGTTAATTAACTCCACAATATTATCAACTTAAAATAAATTGTAATGTAAAAAGGACACACACACTGCAAAAGAGTTGATAACAAAGTTCGGAAAAACAAATTCCTACGTCTCTAGGTTTAAATGTTGAACCAATTCATTAAAATTCTGATTTGCAAACAAATACAATTTACAAATGAAGTTATGAATGTGCAACCTGAACCAAATAATATACCAGTTGATTCAAATGAATCCAAACTGATAACTAGAATGATCACATACCCAATTGATTCCCATGAATCGAACCGGAAAACATGATGATCAAACATCCATTTGATTCACAATGATTCCAAACTAGAAAAGTAGAAGCACACTATCTTCTTCATATCCACCTAAAATACGAAGTAACCCATCTTAAAATGACCTAGGTGCAGAGAGATCGGTTCTCAGAAGTCTTCCTCCAACAAGGTACAAGCTTGACAAAGGCTCTGATGGAATCCAAGCACACGAATGACTTCCGCAACACAAAAATACGTCAAAACACCTCCAAATCTGGAAAACAATTACACCATCGGGGATGTATCAAAATTATTAGCATTTCACCAGTTCACTGAAGGCTGATTTTGCCCCTAAGTGCTCCAAAAATGATGATCTTTGCAAACTCGACTCGTAATCTTATAGCTTATACACAAGCCGGTGCTTATATAAAACCTAATGAGACTATACATAAGCCAAGTGACCCCTCGTACCATAACAATAAGCACTATTTTTTGTAAATGGGTGGTTGGGGTTCGATCCTCCCAACCACTCAACACCATTACATTTTTATTAGAAGTGAAATCCCACATAATCGTGGATATCAAAGCCTTATTAAGGCTTCATTACATTTAGCTACCCACTCTTAAATACCACCTCCATGTGAATTATCCATTTGCTTGGCTTATCTTTATTAGCAAACATGGGTTGTTTGACCGGTTTACTTTATTAATTCCACCGCCCACCACATTCCACATGGGCCTTTTAACCCCACACACACCGATTAAGAAAATATTAAAATAGATACATGCCTAATTCTATATTATGTACCAACGCATAATATAGACAATTAACTACATATTTGATCCGAGTACAAATAAGTAATTTAAATTTGAAACCCTAATTGTAAATGAAGGGAATAAATACTTAGCTAATTCACAATAATCCCAAAGCTAAGCCGAGTTGGAAAAGCTGCTGGAATAGAAACTCGAGTGTCACAACTAGACCAAGAAATTTGTAGGATTGTTGAGAATGCCAGGACCAGGGCACCTATGTAGGGTCAGGGGAGCCAAAGACCTATTATGCACACACCGTGATTGCTCAACGTAGTGAAATCCAATTTTACAAGGTCATGAGATGTCTGTTGGTAGTTGCCTTTGATCACTTGTACTTTGTTAGATGTTGTTTCTGTTCACTTGAAACCTACAATAAGAAAACATCTGTGAAACCCCTAAACCACATCAAATACTAAAAAGAAAGATGCAAAATGAGGGGTCGAGACTATCCTCGGTTGTCAACAAATTGAACTTACGACCAGGCGTGGCACTAAATCTTAGACCCAATGTAGTTCTATGTAATGCGTGTGTCAAAATCGTGCCTAAGTGGCTCTTTTGTGTGTCGCACTTGATAACGAGCAATAGCTAGATGTAAAGATATGTAAATAGATGTGTGTATGAAAGAATGAACTTACCCTCCTATGCATGTATTTAGAAATGGTAGAACCTTCTCCCTTGTGTGAATCTAGATGTATGTTTGAATGCTCTTAGATGCAACCTTATGTGGTGATAGCTAATGCCTAGTGCTTGGTTGCTTATTATGATCACATAGATCTATATTTATATAATTCCCTTCATTTGAATTTTGTAATTAACCACTAAAATTCTTACCAAGTAAAAATCAAGAAGCCCAAATAGCTAGAAAAGACCTAAAATATGTGAAAAAGGTACAATGAGGTTGGGGCGCTAACGTTAGCATCCTAGGCTGGTCTTTGGTGTCCAGAATTAGAAATTCCAAAGTATGAAAAGATAGACTGGGAAAGAAGTGTAAGACCAAGAGAGAAAATAGAAAACAAGAAAAGATGGCCAAGACATCTTTGGTTAATTAGTACTTTTTACTCGCTTAGGAATCATATGAATAGTGGTATGTGATCAAGACTAGAAATATACCCAAAATGCGTGATTTAGTGTCTACATTTTCCCCCAATTTATTTTGTTGAGTGAATGATCGGTAAAATAAAGTAGATAAGAGATGCATACCTAATAACCATGTAGATCGATGGCGAAAAGTGTGTCAAGAGAGACAAGAAAAAGCATGGAGTGATAAAAAGTGAAGCATTGAAGCTAAAGAAGAGGAAGTGAGAAATGATGATGATGAGCCTAGGGTGAGAGTGTATGTGTAGATGTTGAATTTTACCTGTTGTTGTTGATGTCTATCGATTCTTGATGATGTGTGATTGATGTGACTACCGCTTCCCATAAGGACAAACCTACAAAAGAGAAGAACGAACAAGTAGTCAAATATGTGTATATATAATCAAAATGTGTAAAAATATTTAAAAATAAAAAAGGAACATGTGCACCTGATCTATGATGAGTGAAAAGAGATAAAAAGGATCTTGAAGATGTTGTAGAAAAATATTTTTTTGCGATCTCATGCCAGTTGCGTTGGGTGCTAGTTTTTGGGTGATCTCACGCTAGTGTGGAAGAAGTGTAGGGAGAAAGGTATAGTTTTATTATCCAACCTTTGACTGCTTCTCGAAGTGTAAACACCACTGCAGATGGTATGTAAAAATTGTTCGGTTTAATCCAACCAAAGAGTAGAAAAGAAGTTGTAGTGCATGCATGCCAAGTGTCTTTGAAGGACCGTGTGTCCTGTAAAAGTTGATGTGTAAACTGCCAAAAATAGAATTGAGCTGAAAACATCTCGTGTAATTACCCTGGTCATAGGCATCCAAGAAGGGTCAAGGGAACCAAGGTGCTACTTCCAAGTCTTTGGGCACGGGTGTAGAAATAAAATCAAGCACTTACTACTATTATTATACCATCAAGTATGTTGTTTTATATATGGATCTTACATAAGAAAAGTACTCACTAATGACCCATCCCATACTCCTTTCGCTTATCTTGTTAGTCTTTATTGATTTTTATCTTTCACACTTGTCACTCATACACATAGTTCTGTTAGGTCACATGGATCCTTGTCTGCAGTTCTCACTCATTTGTTGTCACTTGTCTCTGGACACTAGTGCCTAGGGTTGACACTAGTGCCAAGTGCTCCTGTCCATCCTGGGTGCCCATGTCCTTTTTATGTTTATCTTATTTTTGACATTTGAGGTTGGTCTTTTGGTTTTCCCTCTCATCTCCTGAGGTACTAGTTGGCATGTTGGGTCATTAGTGTTGAAATTTGAACAAGAGATATCCCTATATAAACACAACATACATACCATTATAAGGGCGGATAATTCTTATCAAGGGCTAGCTATCTACATAGAGCAAGGGATTGTATTTGGGCACATTACTTGACATACACATGGCATAAGAAGGGAGTTCATTCTATTCCATCCACACATTTACATTTTATCTAGCTATTGCCCACTATCTTGGCATCATTGGCACAGAGTGACCTAGGAGCACTATTGCACACACAAGCACACAAGAACTACATTGGGTCTAAGATGTAGTGCAATGACACTCAATTATAATTCCATCATTGTGGTAGGTAGGACAGTTCAACCATCATTTGCATCTTTATTTTTAGGATTTGATGTCTATTTGAGGGTTTTGCAGGTCTATACTTCATTGCAAGTTTACAGTACATCGGCGATTCAAGTGCACATACATGAGATCAAATGCAAGAAGTGTGAATCCCTAAAGACCATATCAAAACCAGGTTTTGACCATTTTCTATAGACCCAGGCACCCAAAATAGCCTAGGACACCCACGGCCACTTTGTCCCTCTCTAGATCAGGCACCCCAATCTAATCATTTCATTCTCTCTACATTTTCCTTCACATTGTGGTCATGATATTCTGCTATCTTTTCATCACATTTTCTAATCTAGACTCACCATGGGATAAGCGAAATTTAGATAAGTATATTACCCCTCTCATTTCCTTTCATAATTAAATTAAATAAATTATTTAGCATTTATATTCCATTTTATATCATTTATAGCATATCTCTGTACATCTAGATTTTAATAAAATAATACATATTTTATTGAATCATTTTGGTGAACCCATAGCTTATAAAATTTTACCCTAGATCCACTAAAACCCTAATGGCTAAGGATATCTCTTCTCCTTCTCGGCTAATCATGCCTCATGTGAGTGTCAATCCTATCTATGATGAAACAACCATAGCTGAACTTTCCACTCTATATATCACAATGTAGTTCTTCCAGATGATACTCAAAGATAACTCTTAGCTAATGAATGCAATGTGCCTACTAGCTTTGATCATTCTACCATTGGCATTGTTTTTGATCCAGTAAGCTTTACTCGTTACACACCTTGTTATATAGTTAGCCACACTCCTATTTTGTTATTTCTAATGAGAACTTAGATGATGTTATTATTAGTTTCATGCTTAATCTTGATGATAATGCTTAGCTAATAAACAAGAAGACAATAAACATGTGCATGACTATATACTTCTCATACTAGTTCAGATGATTCTATAGCTGCATCTCATACTCCTTTTTTCTAAAAATATTTCTCATGATGTACCACATATTAGTTCTCATCCTCCTTCATTATATGTTGATGATATACTTAATGACATCCTTGTATCTGAATCTTTTTTTTGATTTTGATGAGACACCTAATAGTCATGATTCTACTTCTTTGCATACTATTGAGTGTGAATCCCCCACTCCACTTTCATCTTCTTGAGATTGTCTCTAATAGCATGCATGATTCATCTCCTTCTATTACATCATCTCCTAATGATGTTTTTGATGTTAGTCCTACCACTTCTATTGATGTTCCATGTTCTTCACCACCTATTACTTCTTCACACCCATATCTAGTGTGCCCTTAGCATCGACATCTTCTATGTCTCCTCTTGACATTCCTATGATCACTCATAATGGAAAATTGTAACCACTCAATACACTATTGCCATCTCCTACTATTCCTCCACAAGACATCTTATCACTCATGCATGTTGTTGGCCACTTACAATCACAAGTCCAATCTCTCACATTAGAAAGAAAGGCCTATTATGCTTCTATCGATAATAATTCTTTGCATGGAAATCCTATTCCAAAATATTCACAACTCAACATTCCCTAAGGATTTCATTATGCCTACATTTACATGTTTTGATGGTACTGGTGATCCTCATCTACATCTCAAACATTACCATCTAGCTATGGCTTCATACTCTAATGATCGATTGTTGCTTAAATCCTTTCACCATAGTCTTATAGATGATGCTCTTCAATGGTACACACATCTACCCTTCGATCTATTAGTACCTATTATGAGATGGAAGAAGCTTTTCTTCATTGTTTCATACTCAACAATGGCCCTAGAGTCACATATGATCATCTACCTAGCTTACATCAAGGAAAAAAAACCTATCATTGATTACATTTTACAATTCAATGCTTGCATGCATCAATTAGTCTTCCAACCTATTGACTTAGAAAATAAATTCATCTTCTGTCATGGTTTGATTCCCACTTTAAAACAACAATTGCAATATGACACATGTGAATCATTCATACTCTTGTGCTATAAGGTCATTGATCTAGAACAAGATCTCATTGCTACACATGTTATAGATCCTTCTCCTATCATTTCCATTTATTTCATCTAGTTCTTCTCCACTCCCATCTATTGAGCTCCTCCACGGGTCTCCATCTCCTCCACCTCACAAGAAAGTACAATCTTCTCCATTGCATAAGCATCCTTCATCTCCTCCTCCATGTCGGGCTACACCTCATGACTTCTCCACCTATTTCATGGAACCATTACATTTTTCTAATCATGCTAGACCTCATGATGTGTTGCGTACATTGTTTGACAAGCATTTTATTTACTTACCTTCTAATCAACATCATCCACCTCATCACTTACAACACCAACATGATAGACCTTACTGTAATTATCATCATATCAATGGCCATCACTGACAATGATTGTTGCACCCTTCATGATCACTTGCAAAAATTAGAAGATAAGGGTGTCATTTCCTTTGGCTCTCACTCTCTTGTGAGTGGTCTATGTCTCCACTCCCACGTAGGCATGTTGTTACTCTAGTTGATTTATCTCCTTCCTCTAGTTCTAAGGTTATTATTCATCCACCACCACAGGTTGTTGCTCATGTGTGTTCTCCATCTCATCTCATCCATCCGTTCTTGCACCATCATCATCCATGTTGCATAATGTTATCACTACACATTGGCTTCCATAGCCCTCAACTATCTCCACTTCCCACCACTTGCATCACCCATCATTGGCACCACTCCACTCGACATTCAGTTCGGCTCATACACTCATGCTTGCTTTCATTCCACATGCTTCCACCACTCCACGCTTGGTTTGGTCTTTGGTAGGTGATTTCTATCACCTTACCCCCGATGATGCACTCTCATGTTCTTACGGTTCTTACATGATTGTTGAGGGATCTGTTACAATAAGAACCTCTCTTCACTCTTGCACTACACACTTTATCGATCAATCTATCTCGCACACACTATCATATCATTTCTCGATGACACACTCTTGCTTTACGGTTCATTCTTGACTATTGAGGGGTCTTATATAAATGAACCTTATCATCTATACACTAGGGGGATCACTATTCTCCTCCCCCTCTCTTCATCATACTAACATGCACTTCACTACACTATTACAACCATCTCATACTCTTTACACATTATTCATTTTTACTTTATCATTCATCACAACTTTATTCATACATACAATACACTTTTTCACAATCACATTACATACATCATCTATCATCATATATACTATATCATCATTTATCTATCTATAATCACATTATTTTCATATCAAAACTACATTCCATTGTAAATCAATTCAACAAATAAAAATATTCAACACATCATGCATCACATATAAAAATAATAATCAATGAATCATACATCATCATCACATCATCACATCAATAAATAATGATAATCATAAAATAATCATATATATAATATATATATATATATATATATATCATTCACAATCATAATTACAAAACATCTCATCATCATGGGGGAAACTCCCCTACATCAATACATCTATACATATCATATCTCATCATTATTATCACTATCTACCACCATGAGAGATCTAGAACTAGAAGCTTCACCACTCTACTGTACGTCTTTGATCATGACCCCTATATCTCTCTACTTGCCTACCTATGTGGAATAGAGTAAGCTTCCATCAATTGAATGCTCTGTGAAATGACCTCTATAACTCGACGAACCACATAAATACATCCTATGCTAGGGGACCACCACCTGTGGCCTCTCTAGCTCATTGTGTCTCCTCACATGCCTCATCCCTCTCACTCAGTAGTATGGTACATGTCATTACTGCTATTGCCACTTTGGCTCAAACAAATGGGCATGCTCACCCACATAATATCATCTACACACTCTAGCATACCTCCACCCACAAGTACATTGGTGGGCACATTCTATGTTAATGTGTGGATGATGTGTCCATAATCAATGACCAATATGCATCACCTATGCACCATAGATCAACACATTAGACAAAAATGATAATTACACAACTAAATAACAAATCATTAAACATCACTATACAAATACTCACACTTTACTATCATCACGCCACTACTATTAGGGCATGTGCTTTCCCTCTACTCCCCACTCGGCGGTTCTCCCTACCGCATCTACAAAAAATGGAAATAAAAACACCCACCGATGTGATGCCCACCATGCACATAAGCTTTTGTACACCCACGTCATCTCCATCATCTATATCTATTGCTCTATTGCCACATCTCGCCTCATCTACCCCTGAGGTACTAGTTGCACTCCTATGGGCCTGGTCTAGCTCTAGCCCTCCTTAGTGCCCTAATGGCTCTCAACCATATATATGGCTCTGGGGCACATCTGGGCCATACCAAACTATCGTGATATGCATGCTCCACCCGAATAACTCGGCCACCCCTGAAATCGATCCTCTATCCACATAGTCTGTCAAATGCATCATATCTCTACTCTATCCTCCTCCTTCATCCCCATAGTCTTGGTATGGCCTCCATATCATGGCCTTTGGCCCCATCTGATCTAAACATAGCTCTATAGGTGTCAATATCCATCTTCCTGCCATGAACACCTACCCATCTCCTTGAAAATATATCAGCCTAGCCCACTCTCCTCGTGGTCCACCAACTGGCCTCGTACTACAATATGCTCATAGGCCCATACATGTAACAATGTGGTAGCTCCAATACCACCCCATGCTCCTCATGTGTAAATCTGTATAGATCCTGTATAGGTGGGCCAATACACATCATGCCTAGGAATACCTCATACTCTCCTCCTCTATCCGATGACATATGTCATGCATCTTATACAAGATGCCTACACCACCACCCTCCACTTCAATCGATGATGTAATGACAAATCACCACATAAAATTTCCAAATCACTGGAACCCCTAACTCAAACCTTGATCTCAAAATAGCATCCAGTATAATAGGGACCTAATGTGAACTTGAGTCCCTATAAAATACCACCTAACAACCCTCATCTATCTCTATGCATCATCCACGACCATAACATGAACCCTCTCACCAATGATAGGGGTAATCACATAAGATATGCGATACACATCCTCTAGTGTAACTATCATCTCCCCTATAGGCAACCAAAAGTGTAAGTATCTCACACACCACTTCTCACAAAATTTGTAATCATAGGAATATTATGGGCACATCCCCATCCTCACTATGTGTCGTAGGCTAGAACATATCTAAAACATCCCACTCATCATCCGAAGAAACCCAATTTCTAATAATGTACTCAAATGGTGGCCACCATGAAACTCTCTCGAATGGATATCCCTCTACACACATAAAATGACAACAAATACAACATTATAACATCATACATATGTAAATTCAACCACCAACAACATCAAAAACATCAATTTTCACATCTACAACACTCTTCTCTCAACCCATGATTTTGGGGGACACTGGGTGCCCAAGTAGGATCTGGGTGCACCTGAGCAGGTCACTAATGCCCATGTTTGGGTGCTTCAGTGTCCCGAGGTCATTAGCACCTTCCTTCTCGCTCTTGTCCAAGTCTAAAATGTTTGAGAAATTCAAAAACAATTTTTTTGCAAAATTCATCAAAAATGACTCATATCAACACATTTTTCAAAAAAATCACACTTACTAGCTCCGTTGTCGTACGTGATGCCACAACTACCACCACCATCTCAAACCGACTCAAACCATGGTGCTCTCACTTGAGGCATCTTCACACACCATAGCTCACAATCACACTCACGTAATAATCAAATGAATTTCCTATTCACTTTTTCACATTACTATTTATAGTAACTCTCCATTCCTACTTTATATAGTCATTATTCATGATCATTCTCTTAACTAATACACACTACATGATTTCACTCATATCTTGAGCATACTTACTTGATTTCTATCCCATTTGCATCATTCTTTTCATAATTCTACCTACTACCATATCATACACATTTCACACATTATATTTCTCCTTGACATTATTTCCATTCGATATACACACACTTTTTCATTATCTATCATACATTCTTCATTATATCATTTGCACTTACTTTCGGCTCAACATTCATTCTTCATCACCACTCCCCCTTTCACCTAAAAAGGGGGCATATAATTAGGGTCATCCTATAATTCCCCTTACATCATTACATGATCAATATACATTTCTAACCCATCATTATCAAACATTTTCTCATACACCATGTTTCACATCACTTTTCTATCGATTCCCCTAATGACCTAACTTGGGGGCAACAAGCGTAAAATCTCTCCATGAGTAACCAATCAATCAATCACATACATTCAAATCTCGACAACAAAATCACATCAATCAATCAATCACATCAATCAATCAACATGAACACAACACATTTATCCTCCCAGATGACCTAACTTGGGAGTTATATCACCACTTTCCTAGATGACCTAACATGGGAAGTTATTCTACATTTTGTGACCGCTTCCAGATGACCTAACATGGAAGCCAACACATACACATTTTGGTGACACCCGTGGAGTGGGGGAAATGAGACATCATTTCCTTTCTTATATTTCCTATATGGGTTATCACGTTTGATCAAAATTGGATCCAAATCATCAAAATTGATCTTTTTCTATCTGCGTAATGGCTAGATCTTTTGAGGATGTAGTTAAAGTTGGAGGGTAAAACTAGACCTCTCTCCTACACTCTTCCTCTGGTGGTAGACGATCCAAATCCTCCATTTTTCACACACACGCAATCAGGTTGGGAATTGATCCTCCACTTTACCCATCGCATCTTCATCAATGAAAAATCAAAATATCAATCATTTAACATCATAATCATCAATCTCGCTTAGCACTCCTCATAACGGTCCCACGTCTCTCGTTACACCGCATGGATCAATATTTTGATCCATGGTTTGTCACATTATATGTTATCACTCGCATGTTACTACTATGACACTTCTACAGAATTCTCTAGACTTCTCAGTATGCATCTCTATCTACTTTATGTTACTCGAGATTTTGCTCACCAACATAAAGTGGGGGAAAATGTAGACACAAAATCACGCACTTAATACTATTATTATTATACCACCAAGTATGTTGTTTTATATATGGATATTACATAAGAAAAGTATTCACTAATGACCCATCCATAGTCCATACACTTGTCTTGTTAGTCTTTATTGTTTTTTTATCTTTCACACTAGTCACTCATACACATAGTTTTGGTCAAGTCACAGGGATCCCTATCTCATTCATCATTTTCATCACTTGTCTCTTGGAATCTAGTGCCTAGGGCTAGAAACTAGCACCAAGTGCTCATGTCCATCCCCGAGCAAATGTCCTCTTTATGTTTGATCTTATTTTTGAGCTTTAAGAGGTCGGTCTTTAATTTTTCCTCTCATCTTCCTCAGGTACTAGTCGGCATGTCGGGTCAAATTCAAACAAGATATCCCTATATAAACACAACATATATACCATTATAAGGGTAGAAAATTCTTATCAATGTCTAGTTATCTACATGGAGCAAGGGACTACATTTGGGAACATTACTCTACATACACACGATATAGGAAGGGGAGTTCATTATATTCCATCCACACATTTACATTTTATCTAGCTATTGCCCACTATCTTGGCATCATTGGTGCGAGGGTGACCTAGGATAACTATTACACACACAAGCAAACATATCTACATTGTGTATGAGATGTAGTGAAGTGCTTAATTATAAGTCTATTGTTGTGATAGTTGAGGATAGTTTGACCCCTCATTTGCATATTTTTTTTAGGGTTTGATGTCTATTTGAGGGTTTGTAGGTGTACTATAAGTGGGGAAGAATAAACATGATATCCCCAAGTGTATGATGATAAGCATGATCAAGTAACATCATCTAGAAGATCATCATTGTCATGGTCAAAACTGAAAGGTGATGCATCTAAGACCTAGTAAGATATTGTATGTGGTTGATCAAGCAAGGAGCCATCATGCATAGATTATACATGCCCATTGCATATCCTCATTAGTGAAAGGTGGTAATGGACATCCATGTGCATACCAACGAGTAAGGTTTTGTGAATAACCGAGAAATGAGTCATTACAAATGAAAACATGGAAAAAGGCATAGGGAATGAGATGTCAATATGATCGGATCCAAAGAGCCACTAATATAGTCAAGCCAATATTGGCCAAGAGTAAGTGGTGAAATACATGAGTGCGTGCAATAAAGACCAAAAGATGAAATACTTGAAGGCCATAAGTAGTAGTAATGCAAACATATCCATGATATAGATGTGGTGAATGAGGTGGAGGTAAGATATCATCAAGTGTCAACCCAAGCTGAGTCAAGCCATCAAGTGTGTAAATAGTGTCAGAGCAAGTGGTATCTAATGGAATGTGCAACTGAAAGCATTGTTTATGAAAAGAGTGCATGTGAAAGGAGGTATCACAGATGTAGGTTGCTCAGAGGAGACAATGAAGGTGGTATGATGTCTGATGAGTAAACAGACCCTCGATAAAGTACCATAGCAGTTAGTAGGAGGGGGATTCGAAGCAGATGGAACAACACTTAATGTGCAAACAATTCCCTCAAGGAAAATTTTAAGACCCCCCAAAAAGTTCGTATAAATTCATAGGTGAATCTAGGAAAATTAACTTTCGTAGTAATGGAGAATCTGGGAAAATTGACTTTTGTGCTAATATGTTGTCTTCCAAGTAGCATTTTTATGCTACCGAATGACAACATATATTATCTTTACACGGTGATAGTATATGATGTCAACCAAAAATATATGTAATTTTTTAAAAATCATTTTTGAAAATAATAGTTCAAATGACTAGCTCGACGAGAAATTTGTGATCCCAAAATATGGCAAAAAAAAAAAAGTGATTTTTTGTGAAAAAAATACAAATTTTGCTAATTTTGTATGGGAATTGTTTTTGAATTTTTGATGTTAATAGTTAAAATGATCATCTCAATGAGAAATCTATCCTCCAAAAATATGGCGGAAAAACAAAAAAATCCCATACTTTTTTTCTCTATTCTACTAAACGGTAGCTTTTTTTATATCTTACTCGGTGCTGACAACATAATATATGTTGTCATCCGTAGTATATTTTATGATGTCAACCGTTAGCATATGTTATGTTGTTGGTCGGTAGCATAAAATATGCTATTGGCCGCCAAAAGATAAATATATGTCATCGGTCGATAGCATATTTTATGCTATCGTTGTAGATAACATAAATATATGAAGTCGTCGGTAGCATATTTTATGCTACCAACCGACAACATATAAATATATGTTTTTATCTTTGCCATTAGCACAAACATAAATATATGTTGTCGATCGGTAGCATAAAATATGTTACTTGAATGTCAATATTTTAGGCGATTATTGGGAATTTATCTTTCGTGGGGATGGTGAATAACCCCTAAAATTAACTTGTACCTAGAAAATTTTGGCGACCCAGCCTACTCCCTTCCCGAAAAATTTTCCAATTTCAAATTTTAAAAATTGGAATATTTGTGAATTAATGAATATTTGCCACTAAAATTTTCCCTAAATTCCCTCAAGTGGAGGTAAATTTTACGTAGAATGTTCGAATGTCGTGGAGTAATAGCAGGATGCATAGTAGAAGAAGTAGGAATAGGTAATGTAGTATTAAGAACTATGTTGCAATATTGGAATGGCATCTTTATCAGGGAATCTCATATTTGAAGCCCTCATGTAAAACTATAACATATTGGTGATTGTAGAAGAAATTGTCTACATTCGATGAAGCCATGACCTACTAAGTAAGTAATTATATGAAAGTGGGAGATCAATGACAAAAAATGGAAATGGAATAGTCTTTGGCCCAATTATGAGTGGCAAGGTGACAATGCCTAAGCATGGACGCATAGTAGAATCATATGCTCAGAAAGAAATAGATGTTGGGTTAAGATTAGCTACAAAAAGGCCTATAGCCTGAATGAATGATAAAGGACAAAGATTGAGCTCAGATCCAGTATCAACTAAAGTGTGTTTGACACATAAGTTATTGATATAGACTTGTATATATAAAGGAGGATCATTGTCATATACAATAATATTTTCAGCTATAGCAGATGGAAAAGTAATATATTAGAAAATGCATTGATGAATGTTTGATAAACAACATTTGGATGAGTAGTGGAAGGAATACAAGTAGTAGCTTAGAACATTAATGATTTTAGCACAACACTCATGGATTGGCTAGAAAGAAATCATGGATAGAGATAGCCATGATGAGAGGATCCTAGAAAAATGAGAAGAGTAGAAGTATGAGGATCCTAAGAATGTTCGAACGAGATGGGTTCACCAAATGATTAAGAAAATATTGAAATAAATAGATTCCTAATTCTATAATATGATCCAACCTAGAATATAGATAATTAAGTACATATTTGATCCAAGAAAATAAGTAATTTAAATTTGAAACCCTAATTGTAAATGAAGGGAATAAAATACTTATCGATTCACAATAATCCCAAAGGTATATCGAGTTGGAAAATTGTTGGAATAGGAACTCGAGTGTTACAACAAGACCCAAAATTTTTCAATATTGTAAGGAATGCCGTGAATAGGGCACCTATATAGGTTTATGGGCACCTAAGTTGCTAGAGACCTATTTTAAGCATATGTGACTTGCTCGAAGCCATGTAACCCAATTTTGTAGGGTCATGAGATGTTCAATGGTAGTTGCCTTTGATCACCCGTATTTTGTTGGACCTCATTGTTATTTTCTTGAAACCTACAATCTGAAAAAAAAAACACACGCAAAACCCCCAAACCGCATCAAATCCTAAAAATAAGGATGCAAAATGAGGGTCATACTTGTCCTCTAGGCTATCAACAAAGAAAACTTACGACCGAGCTTTGCACTACATCCTCACTCCCAATGTAGTTCTATGTGTATGTGTGTTGAAATCGTGTCCTAGATGGCTCTTATGTGTGTTGCGGTTGATAATGATCAATATCTAGATATAAAAGATGTAAATAGATGTGTGCATGGAAGAATAAACTTCCCCTCTTATGTGTGTATGCAAAAATGATAGTACCTTGTCCCTTATGTTAAGCTAGATGGATGTTTGAATGCTCTTAGAATGCTCTTGGATGCAACCTTAGGTGGTGATAACTAATGCTTAGTGCTTGGTTCCTTATTATGATCACATAAATTTATATTTATATGATTCCCTTTACTTGAATTTCTTAATTAACCACTAAAAGGATGACTAGTAAAAAGCAAGATGCCAAAATGGCTAGAAAATACCCACAATATGTGAATAAAGTATAAAGAGGTTGGGGGCACCCAAAGGGGATGGCAGCGCTTTGACAATGGCATCCTAATAGGGTGTTGGTGTCCGAAAGAGAAATGTTGAAGTATGAAAAGATAGACTAGGCAAGAAGGAGTGTAAGACCAAGAGAGAAAACATAAAGCATGCAAATATGGCCAAAGACAAAGGGTCAATTAGTATTTTTTTCTTCTAAGGAATAATATGAATAGTGGTATATGATCCATAATAGATATATATCCAAAGTGCATGATTTAGTGTCTACAACATTGATTTCTTAGGATAGGTGGGTAATAATAGTCCCACATACGTGGGTACATAATTTTCTTTAGCCTTTAAAAAGGCTCGACTGCCAAATGAACCTGGTCTGCAGACCACCTTTGACTTTTTCCTTCCACATGGTGACGGTTTCCGTTTATTAAAATAGTCGGTGGACTTAATTGACGGGTGGTGGGATTACAAATGCCATGTAGTGTGGCCATGGAGGGTAATGTGGGATTCCCACTGTTAGAGCTCGCTATGAACTCACCGAGTTATCTTAGCCTAATAGTGTGTAACTCACCCTCCAATATATAAGACTCACAAAAATAACTAATGAGCTCACCCGAGTTGTCCAATGAGCTCGGTCCAATGCAAAATGATGGCAGCCATGTGGTGGCACGAGGACCCACCACGTGGCGAATTCGAACATGGTGGCTAAGAAAACCCTTCATTAAAAGAGTGTGTCGATCTTGGATGAGGGCCCCTGACCAATAAATAGTGGGGCCCAATCAGAATATGAGCATCAAAGACCAAACTAAATATTTTTTCACTTTGCCCAAACTCACTTCGCCACGTGTCACCTGTCAGATAGCAGCCGATTGACCTTGTTAGGTCCGAACGTTGACCAAAATTTGAATAGTGATAACTTGAGCATACAAAGTCCATTTTTACATGCATCCTCTTCTCTATTAATCCTTGATAAATGATCTGTGCATGTAATCATTACTCTTTCCCTAGTTTAACCACCACCGTGAAGTCAACTTACTAGAATAACAAAATCCATTGGCATATGCACCCCTATAGAATGGGATTGTTCACCAAGTAATTCAATGCCATGTGATCCATATAAAAATTAAAAAAATTCTAGCAAGTATTGTCGAAACTTATGTAGTGCATAGATCATGGACAAAGCCTCATGCTCAGTGAGTGTGTAATTTTGTTCACTGGTGTTAATTTCCACCTTCTACAAAACAAATAGGATGATCAAAATACCTTCTCCAGGCTAGGCTAATACTACACCAATGGCCATGCAAAAAGCATCCACATACACATGAAACATTTTATTCCATGAAGGAAAGCACAAAATGGGTGTTGTAGTAAGTCTTTCCTTCAATGTCTCAAACACGCAGCAATTTACGCTTCACCGTAATGGAACTTTCCTTTACTCTTCAACAATTCCTCTAAGGGCACGAAAATATTAGCATAACCTTTGATAAACTTCCTGTAATATCCTGTTCGCCCAATAATCCATGCACCTTTCTCTAGTTAGTAGGTTCCTTCAGGCCCAAAATAATAGCAACCTTAGCAGGATCCACTAACAAGCCTTCTTTACAAATAATATGCCCCAACAAAGTCCCAAAATGTGTAGAAAAATACACTTCTTAATGTTTAAAGAGATGATCAACTTCCGAACCTCTCAAACATCAACCTCAAATTATCAAAATGATATTTCAATAGCCCATAAACTGTCCAATCATCCAAATAGACATGCAAGAGTGTATGAATGAAATCTTTGGAATGCTTGCACACCAATTTGTGAAAATCTGCAGGCACATTCTTTAGTCTAAATGACATAACTTTGTATGCAAAACTTCCCACTCTATGGCGAAAGTTGTCTTCTCTTGATCTTCTTTAGCTATCCTTACTTGATGGTATCCATAAAATCCATCAATGAAGGAATAAATATCACTCCCCTCGCAATGCCTTCCAGATCTCCTCTGTAAATGGTGTGGGAAAAGTATCTATTACATATGCATTATTTGACTCTCTATAATCCAAAAAAATCTTATTCTTCCATCTTTCTTGATACTTGTCACCATAGGGCTAACCCATTCTGAATCCTCGATGGACTCAATGATTCTAGAATTTAGAATTTTATCAATTTTTCCTTCACCTTGACGTGCGGGTTAGGATTCATCCCGTAAGGTCTCCTCCTAATTGGGCGCGCACCTTCCTTTAGCTTTATTCTCATTTCACTCAAACATTCATGCGCCCATTTCAACTTATGATAGCCCCTAGGGAACAAGTCCTAGAATTCACGCAGTAGCTCAATTATCCTAGAAACCTCAGAGTCAGACCAATAATATTCGATGATGGCCTCCTTAGGTTCAAAGCATCTATCATATTGTTGACCTTTTTCATTTTCATAAAGCTCGTGATACGGACACACCCACTCATATGCATTGTCTCAGGACCTTGTGTATTCCTTTGTATACTCAACATATAGATTATCTACTTCTTCATCATCAATGACATAGATCATCTTACCCTTTTCTCTTTCTAAGAAGGCATGCCCAGATATTCTCGCATCTATCTCTTCTTCTTCAAAGCACATCTCCAGTGTCTAACTAACCTAATAACTCATGAATAATTTCCTCATCCGTTGCACTATCTCCCATAGTCAAACACTTCATAACTCATAACGCTTCATTCACTGGAGGTTTAGTGGAACAATAGTCAAAGGTCTCGAATCATACTTGCAGCCCGATTCCCATTTTCCCTATTCAACTCAAAGATAAACATACCATGCGCACGCAACCTCACAAGATATAGTAGAACTGGTGCACCCGTAGCGAAGGTGGTAATCCCTCTTGCCCTCTATCTCGAATTCCCTCACCTTTGTTGAACATGGTACTTGAGCATCCTTTCCTTGAAATTCACATATATTTATAGGTGCATTGCTTTATGGAGAAATCTTATAGAGAAGGTGATTCTCACCTCTCTCCACTCCAAAATATTATCCCTATGAACCATCCACCAATGCGTTATCATCCCACATAGAGTATAAACAAGAACATTCATTATTTCCACTTAATTTGTCCATTGAACTTCCATTACACACATAAACACTTCAAGATTTCCTTCACTAGTGTACCTCGAGACTGCTTATTGCCTCATCACCTAACATAATGCGGCTTTCTTACACGCGTAAATCGCACTTCTTACCTCATTCCCAACCATCTCATAAGTGTCATATGCCCAATTGTCACATGAAAAACTTGTAGTATCACTCATGGATCAGTGCATCACCCTATTGGAGAACTCCTTCCTTTGATGCTTCAAACACTTCAGGATCCCTAATGGTGCGCATATAATTTTTTTTTTTCAAATCCTCTTCACTTAAAGGTTCTACATAAGGCGTAGCTTTCCTTCTATCAAAGGAATGATGACATGCTCTTCCTTATTCTCAAAACTAATGTAACCATTATTGAAACGCATATCAACGTTGTTTTCATAACACCAAGGTCACCCAAGTAATGCTCGAAAACTATCTGCTTTTACAAGTGTCAATACCTCAAAGTCCCTAGTAAGTTTGGCCCTTTGTATAGTAATTGTAGCATCTTTTAACACTCCAATAGGTACAACCTTAGCCCAAATTTCCATAAACAACACATTTGAATATGGTTGGAATGGTGGTCTCCCCATCTGATTCCATGCATCCAAAGTGAGTGAATTCACCTCTACACATGTATCAATCAAAATATTACTTAGAAGCCATCCATCAAAATAGCATTCATAGTGTTCTCCTTGTCATAATCCAAACTCGAGGAGGCAGTTAGCATGCAAAATATGTCTTTCACGCTCAACTCCAACACATGATTCTTTCCCTTAATCATACCCCCAACAAAGGAATGATGTTCTCTTGTCACATAATCTTGTAAACCTCCTTTAAATCATCAATATCCTTATAAGGAAGCTTGACTTCTTTCTTCTATTCTAACTTCTACAACTCTTATTTCAAAAATTTTATCTCACTCCACAAATTCCTAATCACCTCCTTGCTTTCTTTATAGACTTCCTTCTGATGCATAGGATCTAGATAATTTACATGTAGTACCTCCTCCTTTGTAATAGAAGGATTTTGTTTTAGAGCTTCCCTCATGTGTGCACTGACCTCAATGTGTAGTAGTAATCATCACGTATACTAACTCAAGATCTAGCACTAACTTCGACATCCACTTATCTTCCACAATACATTGTACTCTAACCATCCCCGCACCCTTGTCCTACTTGTTCTTCTTACTCAAGTGTTCATATAAATATGAGCATTCTTCATAGTTGTGGTTCTTTCCACAAAAAGAAAAAATAATATTATGAGGGCATTCACACCTATAATGATCAAGGGATCCACATGTATAACATGTTCCTCATGGAAATTCACTTCTTCCACTGTTGTGACCTCGGCCTTTGAATCCTCCATGG
Organism: Taxus wallichiana var. yunnanensis; assembly: GCA_018340775.1. Lineage (NCBI taxonomy): Eukaryota > Viridiplantae > Streptophyta > Pinopsida > Cupressales > Taxaceae > Taxus > Taxus wallichiana. The sequence goes on from CM031241.1 coordinate 202,465,489, forward strand.
TAACCTCAACCTCTACCTCGGCCTCCATTAGAGTGCCCTTCATTGTGATTATGCTCATGATTCTCACCTTGTTCCTTAGAATTATTTGCAACACTAGTCTAATGTACACTAGTATCAATGGCATCATGAATCTGATCAATCAACCTATAATTCTCAGTATCATGAGTGGTAGACCTACAAATCTTGTAGTAACAAGACACATTCTTCCTTATCACACGTTGCAACAGTGGGAACCTACTTGAATCATGATCCAAGTGATAGATCTCATAGTCCAGCAACATGGCGCGCTCACCGATTAACAAGGAAAACTATCCTTAGTATGCCCTTTTACTTCACAATCTATGCACAAAATTCTAGTGGGCGTCTCATGTGCTAAATTAGCTAATAATTTTTCTAACTATTTTTCCATAGGTGCAATCTAAGCTTCTAAAATAGGTTGACTCCGGTGTCTACACTCCCAATCGCCAAAGACGCAAAGCTACCTCAAGTGCCTTGCGTGTATCTATATAAGTCTTGTGTGAGAGTGCCCTTCTAAAAGGCGTGATCAAACTCCAAAGAATCATTGAACATGTTGACTCGGGTGAATGTCATAAGATAACTTCGAAAAAAGGGTCTTGAACCATGCATCATACTCTCGAACACTCTCGCTATACCTTGCTTGATTTCCTTCGCAGTATTAATGCTCTTCTACTCAAAATCAAGTATGAGGAACTATACTGCAGAAGGGATCACGCAACGCAATATAGTCTACACAAGTCTGGTTCAATCATATTTCATGTACTAACTATGTGTGTGCCCTTGCAAAGTAGTTGCAAATTGACTTTCCTTACAATATGGAGAGGTAATCCCCTTCACATGCCATAGTATCTCACACATATGCATGTGTTCATCCACGTCTTCTATTTCTTTATATTCTAGGAGACGAAGAGACATCTCCATATAAATTTATTGGGGATGGTGCAGACCATGCCCACCGGGACCCAAAACCTATATTTTCTCCTATGTTTCCTCTCGTCCCCAAAACCAACGGATCCGTTAGATCCCGAGCCACCTAATCCCCCTCCCCATAGAAGGTAACGAAACAGAGGATGCATTGCCTTGTTTTCCAACGGCTTAAGATAAAATGAACTCCTACTATCTATAAATTTGTGCTACTTCCAAGCGTGACTCCAACATCATTCGTGCTCACGTTTTGTGTCGATGACATGCCAAAAAAGATGCCTCCAACTGGACCTCCAAATAAAATAGATGATGATTACACTACCATAGATGAATATGCTACCTAATTAACACTTAAACTTGACTATAAATCAGCTCTATTTGTCACTACTCTACTTCCCACACTAGCTTGCTTACTGATAATTGTTGTAGAAAATGGAAAACTAAGTGCGAGGGCTAAGTTTTCGGGAGGGATCAAATGCGTGTTTGCGGTCCATGTAGCTTCCACCGACACCCTCTCATCTGAGGTCGAAGAGGGTTCTCTACCATGCTTTCCCAAATGGGGGAGTTCTAGATGTTCTGGTTCCATGTCCTCTACATGAGCTCCAAATCCTTCATGAGCCATCTCTCTCCACAATGCCATTCACTCCGTAATTTCATGTTGCTTCTCCAAATCCCTCTCGTGTGCCTCATTAAACTTAAGTCACATTTCTTCTCTCTATCTCTCTGCCACTAGGTCCTCCATATTTCACCACACCTTCTCTTTCCCATGCGCGTGGTGGGGGTTTAGCTAGCCATAGAACGTTGTTCCAAATTCAGGGTCACAATCAAGATCTTAATTGCTAAAGGAATACCACGCAAATATGACCCTATGGGTTCGCATGAGCTATAACTTGGAACCTTTGGAAAGGAATAAGAATAAATTGATTGATCACAAATATAACTATTCATAACACCACTTTGCACTAATGATCTATAGTGCACATCCAAGTCAGATTTGTATCATACAAAGCCTAGAATTCTTCCTGTGTCCAAACAAGTGTACAAAACCTCCAGTTTCTCTTTGATGCGTAAGCAACCAACCACTCATAACTCTCTATAGGGAAAATGGTGAAGAACATATCATACATCTCGTGATACAAATTCTATTCAACCCACACACATGCATCAAAATCAGGTCCAGTGCTAAATATGTGAGCATACTCTTCCTCCAAATTGTCTAACCACTCTTCAATACTGGCCAAGGTCAACCGATACGTCTTCATCATGTAACATCCTAGCAAACAATTGAAAAAAGGTCCCGACAAAAGAACCAAAATGTAGCCTAGTTTTTATCACCATAGCCCAAGTCGCATTGGCACATCACTCAGCCTAAACTGAGTGCTCACCTAAAGTGCGCAAAGGTACAAGTTCTCTCTTTATGGTAGATTGCTCAAGAAGTTAGCATTATTGTACACATATTACAGATCCATAACAGATAATCAAGCATATTACATAATATAAACCAGATCTATATCTTAACCATAAGCATGAGTAATCAAACAAGAATCAAGATTAACTTTACCATATAAGAACCATTCACAAATGTTTCTACAATCGATATCTCGTCACAAAGATCCACTATATTAATTTATATAAAACATAAAAGCTTCATACATACATCATATAGTCACCATTGTCATGCACGCCCATGAATCAACAACATAACTTTCTGTTCTGAAAGTGGTATTACTTAAACCACGCAAATCAATACATATTTATAGGGGTGGGGACTTTCCCTTCACCGCCCATGCACCTTTCAAAAATAGGCTACATGTTAATAATAGCCATGCGCCTTTACAATATTATTACAAAAGAATGTAAGCGCACTATTAATAAATTATCTAATAATACAAAAACAGTCTAATCTTATTAATAACTCAAAACTATGGATGGCGCTTGATCTTCTACTTGTCCAAAATATCCCTCACATGCTCTCCAAGCCTTCTACAAAATTTTCTTCACACTCCATGACTATAATTAGCCTTAGGGATAACGGCTAAATCTCGATATCATGATGTCATGGTCATGCCTTGTTTCACTATAGCTCCACGCGCACACACGTGCCCTATAAACCATGCACCCAATCCTTCGCACTTTTCATACTTATGCTATATTTCATCATCCCAACAATGTCCATGGATATGTAAAAATGAGCTAGTACCAAGCAATAACCTATATAATCACAAGTGAACAAAAACACAAAGGTGAAGAAATCACACTATCAAATTAGCTTGCTCGATACCAAATTTATCCGAAAATATGGATAAAATAATTTAAATATCCTCAAACCCCTATAGGAACATGTTAATTAAATCCATAATATTATCAACTCAAAATAAATTGCAATGTGACAAGGACACATACACTTGAAAAATAGTTGATAATGGAGTTGGGAAAAACAAATGCCTATGTCTCCGGGTTCAAATGTTGAACTGATTCATTAAAATTCTGATTTGTAAACAAATACAACATACAAATGAAGTTATGAATGTGCAACAATGAACCAAATAATATACCAATTGATTTAAACGAATCCAAACTGATAACCAAAATTATCACATACCTAGTTGATTCCTAATGAATCTAAAAACCTGATAATAAGATGATAAAAGATCTAGTTGATTCATAATAAATTCAAACTGGAAAATCACAAGCACGCTATCTCCTTCATGTCCATCGAGTAGAATAACCTAGATTATAATGGCCGGTGCAGAAGATTAGGTCTCCAAATGTCTTCCTCCAACGAGGTGCACACATGAAAAAGGCTCCGAGATGGAATCCAAGTGCTCGAATGACTTCTGCAACAAAAAGGGTGTCACAACTTTGCTAAATCGGGAAAAAAATTAAGCCATCATGAGTCATAATTATTAGAATTTCACTAGTTCACTCCAAATGCTGATTTTACCTCTAAGTGCTCCAAAATGATGATCTTTACAAAGTGCCCCTTAAACTTACGGTTTATACATAGGCTAGTACTTATATAGAACCCAATGACCCTATATAGGCCAAGTGACCCCTGTTCCATAACAAAAATGCTATTTTTTGTAAGTGGGTGATTGGGGTTCGATCCTCCCTAACCACTTGCCATCATCACATTTTTATTGGGAGTAAATTTCCACATAACCATGGATATCAAATCTTTATTAAGGATTCATTACATTTTAACCACCTACTCTTAAATACCACCTCCACATGACTTAGCAATTTGCATGGCCCATCTTTATTGGTGGCATGGGTTATTTGACTAGTCTAATTTATTTATTCCACCACCCACCACATTCCACATGGGTCTTTTAACCCTCACATCGAGACCTTAGGATAGATGGGTAATAATAGTCCCACAAACGTAAGCACATGATTTTCTTTAGCCTTTAAGAAAGGCTCAACCACTCCAAATGAACCGGTCTACGGACCACCTTTGACTTTTCCCTTGCACATGGTGACGGTTGTCATTTATTAAAATGGGCGGTAGACTTAATTGGATGGATGGTGACATTGCAAATGCCACGTAGTGTGGGTGTGGAGGGTAATGTGGGATGCCCACTGTTAGAGCTTTCATTGTGAACTTATTGAGTTGGCTCACCTAATAGTGTGTAACATGCCCTCCAATATATGAAGCTCACCAAACTAACCAATGAGGCTCGCTTTAGTTGTTTAATGAACTCGGTCCAATGCAAAGTAGTGGCAGGCCACGTGGTGGCTTGAGGACCCACCATGTGGTGAATTTGAACATGACGGCTAATACACCGCTCCTTTAAAAGATCAGTGTTGATCTGGGGCCGAGGACCCCTAGCCAACAAATAGTGGGGCCCACCCATTTGAATACGAGTGTCGAAGACCGAAGTTGCAAAACCAATTTTTGCACTTCACCCAATATATCTTCCACTACATGTCATTGTCATATTGGCTAGTTGACCCTACCGGTCCGAATGTTGATCAAACTTTAACCAATGATAGATTGAGCATATGAAGTATGTTTTCTACATTCTAGGTAACGTCAAAAATCTCGTATGCTCTACAAAATGTCATGGTTTAGGGAGATTTAGGGAACTCCTAAGTCCTAAAATTTCCTACAAATCACCCAGAGGACCGTCCATACATTAGACATCTTACCACCTACTACGTCTCCCCAAAATTATTTTTTACCACACCTTGATCCTTTCACATGCACTCTCTTCATACATGACTCTTATTGACCTTATATTCCATTCATCCCTACTTGCTCTAAAATTGTTTGCACGCATGATGGCTTAGCATGCCTAGGATTCACACTTACTCGATCTACTCCCACATCATTCTCCCAACCTTTATCATGGATGTGTATTTATTAACTGCTTGCCTATGGCCTCTGTGTCTTCCATTTGTAATTTTCCTTGCACGTACTCTATGCTCTTCTCCACTCACACCTGAGACAGGTCTTGGCTTGACTACATTGGTGGCATTTTGGATCCTAATCACATTGATATCTCATTTCGATGCCTTTTGGTCGTGTTTCTATATGTAATGATTCATTCCTTAGCTATACTCAAAATCTAACTGCTAGTATGCACATGATTGTCCTCAACCTCCTTTTACTGATGAATAATATGCTATGGGCATAAATAATTTATGGCATGTAGGCTCTTTATATGATCAACCCCATACCATTTCTTACCAAGTCTCTAATCCAAATCCAATCAGTTACGATCCCGACACTAATGATCTCCTAGATGAGTTTACTTGATACTTCTCCAATTACACACTTGGGGACACTGCACTTTCTACCCCCTTCCATTACTATTAGTTGTCTCTAGTGTCTACTATCACACTTCATGATTTAGGAATCATGTCTAATCTTCTAGGCACTTTCAAACCCTCTCGATACACACCTTGTATATGACGCACTCTAGTTACATGGTTCATACTCAAATGTTGAGGATCTAAATCAGAAATTAACCTCACATCACCTACACACTTCATGCTCTATGCTCCATGATTACATATTTCTAGTATCTATTCTCACACAACCCATTCCCCTATGACACAATCGTGTTCTATAGTTCATTCTTGAATGTTTAGGGTTCCTATAAATGAACCTCATCTCATACACATACAATCTGGGGGCATGCTGCTCCTACCATTGCCATATTGTTTTATATCTTACCATCAAACTCATACATTGCATCTACATATATTGGTTGCATATATTCTTGCTAGCTTATTCTATTTACATGTTACACATTATTTTCCATGCTAGACGGATTTTTAGTATGTCATTATCTTTATCATATACACATGTGTGTTCACTTGGTCTCTAGATGTGAATACATATCTCTTACAATTTTTGCACGCTGCAATAATGCTTGGAACTTTACCTTTTACAAGTCCCACCAAGGATCTCAGGGGCATCTACTTTTACTACTACCACATTCTACACACTTCAGGTTCTATTGCTACATTATTCACTATTTCTCATTACAAGTTACTCTACTTTTTTACTAATTTATACATGCCTTGACATACTATTTATCTTTCTAACATGCTAACGAGTGCTTCATGTGTAGAATTTACCTTGTAATACTATATACAATGTGATCATTATATGCTTTTAGTTGTTTTAGCCTTGATTGTCTTGTGACATTATGAGCGATGTCTCATGTTTGAAACTTGATTTTGTGGTCCATATTTTCTTACTACTTGCATTACATTATATTCTCTTACATTTTATCCTTTATACTAATACTTGTTATTACCCCATTTTGTTTGCATGTGCCTTGGTTTATACTATGCACATTCCCTACCCCCGTGAACTATCCACTTTAGATTAACATCAATTCCTCTCCTTTAGGAAACATTCTCCTTCTATCTTTGCATGACCCTAAATGAGGGGGCATACATTGGGTGAATAAATCAACCCTACAATAGCTCAAGTATAGATCTACACAAAGATAGAAAACACGGTAAAATAGTCACAAAACAACCTAGAATCTGCTCTTGGGTCCAAAACACATAGCAGATACTAATGCCTAGAATCAAACACTAGCGTTTGGGCCCTCTTCCTCCTCCCCCGTGCTAATTTCCGGGGAAGACACAATAATTTTCTCGGTATAATATAGTCTACAATAGTTTACAGAGCACTTCTATAGTAGTAGGTGCTAACCTTCGCTTACTAGTATGCATTCTATGAATACAATCAAAACAATTTAGAACTAAATGGAACAAACAGAATAAATCAAGACATACCATTTGGGTGGTTCTTATTGGAAAATGCCCTCGAAGGATAGTAAATCCAGAGCTCTCTCCCTAACACTTGATCTTTGGCATGAGATCAGCCAAAAACTCGCACTTGAGCGTGAGATCACCCAAAAAAATAACTCTCAGCATGAGATCGCGCAAAAACTCACCTTCAACATTCAAATCATCAATCTTCAACTAACAAGACAATTTTGTATATTTTACTCTCTCACATATTAGGTGCACACTTTCCTTTTTACACACTTTTACACTCTTTACATACTTATACACATGTTTCTATGATCTATCATATACAAAAAATTGAATACTCTATTTCTCTTCTTTTTACGGAGTAAATTCTTAAAAGAAGCAACTCACACAACCTAAACTAACACATCTATAATGCATACGCTTCACCCCTAGGTTTCACTTCCTTTCCTACCTCCATGCTTCACTTAAAAATCACTCCATGCTTCACTTGTCCACTTGGAATGATGTTTTCCACACTCTCTCCAGATAAAGAAGGTATGTATCTTCTATCTACTTATGTTATCAAGCATTCAATCAAAAAATATAAGTGGGGAAAATGTAGACACAAAATCACGCACTTGGGTACATTTCTAGGTGCAAAAAGCATACTAATGTATACATGATTCTTAAGAAATAAAACTAGTGGTTGAAAACTATCTTTGGCCTCTTTTCTTATTTTCTTACTTTCTCTTTGGTCTTACACACCCTAAAATCCTAAAAGAACTTAATTCATTTATCCCTTATAGCTTCAAACAACCGCGAAGCAGGTTAGGACATCAGCTCTTGGGCACTCCTATCCATCTTTGGCGCTCCTAATCCTTTTGTACCTTTACTCATTCTTTTTGGGTTTCTTTTATCTTTTGGACATCTTTTTTAACTTATGGCTAGGACTTCCAAATTGTCAATTGTGAAATTCAAACAAGGGAATCATACACACACACACATATTTACTTCACCAAAAAATTGCCAAGCACCAAACATTACTATTATCACCTAAAATTGTATCCAAGGGCACAAAAACACTTCAAAGGCATCTATCTAGGATCCATTAAAGGGGAAAGGGCCGCAATTCTGCATACACCGCATAGTAGAAATTTTAGTCTATTCCATTCCACACATTTACATCATTAAGAATATATATCCCATTATCAAGTGCAACTTACACTTGGGCATCCTTGGGAATCATTTCTACACACACACACACACACACTAGAACTACATGGAGTCTACGAGATGTAGTGCAACGTTTGGTCATAAGCTCACTCTTAGGGTGATCTTCGTGGTCAATGCGACTCGCATTCTCCATTTTCATGTTTAGGTTTGATGCGGTTTGTGGGTATGTGCATGTGAAATTATTTCTTGCAAGTTATAGTGTACCTTCAACATCAAGGAGAAAACATCAAGTTACCAATAGGAATCAACAACAAAACCCTTGTGACATAAAATAAATTATATCCCCGGTTTTGAGTGAAGAAAGTACTAATTAACCCCTATCTTTTGGCCATCTTACTTTGTTTTCTTTCATCATTCACGACCTGTTACACCCACATGCCCAATCAACTTTCATTGTTTCATGTTATTTTAGCTTTGACTGGGGTGCCCAGGCTAGTACTAGGGTGTCCATGGGTGCCTTAGCCCCACCAGGGGCGCTCCGATCCTTTTTGAACTTTCCTGCCATTTTTTGGGACTTTCTAGTTGTTTCAGATTCTTATCTTTTTGGTGGTTGGCCATCTCGGGGTTAATTACGAAATTAGATCAAGAGAACCTTATAAATATAAAGTTATGAGACCATAATGAGGGACCAAGCACTAGTCACTACTATCATCCACCTAGGGTTACATTCATCTAAGGCATTTGAGATCATTTGCATACATTTAGGTCCATCACAAGGAAAAGGTTGGTTCATCTACATCACACAAACATAGAGGGGATTTTATTCTATTCCATTCACCATTCTACTACATTTTTACATCTAGTTATTGCTCGCTACTTCACAAAGTGTGACTAGACACAAGAGCACCTAGGGCGCATGATTCACACACACACACTAGAACTACATTTGGGTCTGGAATGTAGTGCATGCTCTCAGTTAGTAAGCTCCATTATTATGGTAGATGAGGTCAGTCTGACCTATTCATTTGCATTCTTCTTTTTTTAGGGTTTTGATACTTCTTATGGTCTCTTGTAGGTCTTTCTTTCATCTTGGATTATCAATGACACTGCGTAGTGTAACAAATGTGATGTGACACACGAGGGTTTTGAACCACCTACCAAAATTTAAACTCAATTTTGGACCTCTCCTCTCATGACTAGAGCACCCATACTACTCATGGAGGACCGAGGCACCCACAGTGCCCCAATCCTTCTCTAGGAACCATAGCCAGAGAATCAATCCAGATCTATCCTTTTTAGGACCTCTATAGTCGTTTCATGATTCTATATTATTCTATTTATTCTGTGACATAGTGCAACGAGGTCTCTATCACCAGTTCTTCCTCACTCTTCTTTATATTAGGGTTTATTTCATTATCTTAGTTTCTTGGGTCACTTTCCATAGTTCCTTATTACATTTATTTATTGTATTTACATGTCATTTCTAGATTAGATTAACTATTATTACTCCACATTTTAGTTAATTTTAGTTGATAATTTTAGTGAATTTGACCTCCACGCTTATAGGATCTTCATTCATACCTTATCATTCTAGGGTTTATTCTCCTTTTCATGGCTCACTCTCATATTGATTTTACTGAAGAAAATCTTAAGGCCATTAATGATCATATTGTTGAGCACCCTCAAGATCTATACTTACTTTTACATGTGGCTCATGAGGAAGCTACCAATTTGGTAGAACTCAACACTTTCCATGGTTATACCAACCTCTTGTTTCCACTCAACCACTCGCTTCCACTCTTCCACCTATCTCTACTATTCTTGTTTGTTAATACTCCTACCAATCATTTTATGCCACCCTTAGTTTCTCATATACAACAGGTTTCATCCATTGGCAATCAAGACTTAACTTCTCTTTATCACGACCTTCAAGCTCAAATTCGTAAGTTACAATAGGCCACTTCACATGCATCATCATATTTAGATTATACCTTATTATTGCATACTCCATTCACACCTTCCATCTCTACTTATCTACTTCCTCCTAGCTTTTCACCCCTAAACTTCCCATTTTTAATGGGCATGGTGACCCACAGGAACATCTTAGAGCATTTCATGTCACTTGTCTTGATTTCACTGATGATCATATTCTTTTAGCTAAACTCTTTCCTCATAGTCTCCATGATTATGTGATGTGTTGGTTTTATGACCTACTGTTCACTTGGTAACTTCATTCACACATCTAGTCATGATGCCTTTCTTACTCATTTCTCCATCAATATCAGTTTCTAAGATCTCTTATGCTCAACTAGCACAACTTAAACAGGGATCAAATGAACACCTCGCTAACTACATTTTGAGGTATAAGAACAATCTAGCTAAGATGAAAAATGTGCTTGTAGGACTCGAGCTTCAAGACTTATTCATTCAAAGTCTTTTACCACCTCTCCAAGAGAGTGTTCTCTTTGAAACCTCTCCTTCATTTGATCAATTTTTCATACTCTTAAGCTTCATGAGACCAAAAATCCTATCCATAGGCAAGCTTAAGTATCGGAACATGCTTCATCCTCCACTCATTTTCCAAACAAGACACCATTCAAACCATCTACATACTAAGCCAACCAATGCTAAAATCACTGTCAACGCAATCACTCCTACTAAAGAGGTTCAGTCACAACAACCTCACACATTTAGTAACTTTTAATGGCTCCACATCTCATATTGAAACAAATTCTTGAGAGCAATCTTATTACCCTTCCCCCACCACTTGAGTTAGACCCATCATGACCAAAAGGTAGGAACTACAATGATAAATTTTATGTGATTATCATCGATGTGGGACATTCTACAAATAGATGTTTCAAACTTCATACAATCATCTAAGATCTAATTGATGAAAACAAACTAGAGTTTCCAGAGTCTACTAACTCTTCCCTGACCAACGACAAGGGTAAACTCAAGATCTTTAATAACGAATCTCAACAACATGACAAGAAGACATCTGAATCTCTTCTCCAATCATACATATCACGCAGTACCTCCTCCTGGATAAGGAGCTCTTGATTTCTTAGTTGCAAATAGATGCTTCACCACCAATAATTTTTTCTCTAATCACGATTATCATGTGAATTTTACTTCTAATCATTTACATATCAATGCATCTATTGGTTCAACCTCTATTAACAACACTAAGGTTGACCCATCATGGCCATTAGTGCATGCTCTATTTCACTTCTCAAGGCTATCAGCTATCCTCAATCACAAATTGAGTACCCTTTCAACAAACCCTTTGGCATTGTTAAGCTACATGTTACAGTTGGTCCTCTTACTCTTACTTGTGTGCCTTTCCTCGTTGGAAACATAGTTGATGGATGTGACATGCTTCTTGGTCTCAATTGGATTCATCACTCTCAATCTATCATTTATATGAATCATTTGTGACTTAAATTTATTCATAATAATCAGGTCATTTCTATTGATGATGTCCCTCCATCTACTCCATGGTTTCCATCTCCTCGCATAGTAGCTAGTACATCATCTACTTCATCTAACACATCACACTCTATGTTACTCAAAGCACAATCTACTCCTAGTTCACCTACTTGACATTATCTACATGACCTCACCACTCACTAGTCCTACACATAGGTATAGGCCCATTCCTAGGAAAATTACTTGCATCTCGACATAGATCACCACCTCGGTTTATTCCACGTGGGTCTTCATCATCTTCACATTCACATCACGTAGATCTCCATCACCAACAAATTTTTGACACCATGACATTTATCATATATTCATCCATCACATGCACATAGAATTCATTCACCAACACAACGTCTTTTCTACTATACCACCATTATTAGACATAGGTCATACACTTTTCATCATCACATGCATCAGATGGAGGACCTTTGTCCTTCACTTATTGATAGTTAGATTCATTCCTATGTACACACTTGGGGGCATAACATCTAACACATCCCCCTCCTCATACTAAGCATCAAAACATCTATTATACTTGCATTCTCATACATCAATCTTCTCACATAGGCATACTCATTACACATTTTAGCATCATCATTACCCGATGACACACTCTTGTGCTTTGGTTCACACTTGAATATTGAGGGATTACTACACATGAACCCCACACTACACACTATAGCAAACACCACATTGCATTTCATCACACACTTCTTGCATCATACATTACTACATTTAGTCTACAACATTTTTCATTTTCAATTTATATCATACATACATACATCATATTAGTCTTCATCATACATCCCATCATTTCATCCTACATACTATACATGCTTAGGCACACTACACATATTGCATTCAATACTATACACTTTACATACACATCACATGGTCATTTATCATCTTCATTACATATGCTACATCATCTTTACGCATTACTCACTACCACTACCCTATGAATGTGCTTTAGTTCCTCGGTCCATACTCGACTACCAAGGGTTTACAAATCAAATGGACCTTATCATACACACACGTTTATCATTTGACCTTTCATCATGCAACATTTTTAGGATAGTGACACACGTTATAGGAAAACTCCATCTTGTGCTGGTAATTTGGATACATCACTTACTCTTCATCTTATAGTGGTATATGCTTTTTATAGGATACATCACCACTCCCTACTATTCATCTTGTAGTGACATACGTTACTATATAGATACATCATTCACTTCCTCTATCATCTTGTAGTGATACACTTTAGGGATAAATCATCACTCATACATTCATTTTGTCATGATATATATGCTTAGGCTATAAGGTTCATGCACATCTCTTCTATATGTCATATCATCATCACTACACATACATACTCATCAACAACACTGCTAGACACAACACACACTATTTGACCATTTCCCAATGACACACTCTCATTTATGGTTCATTCTTAATTTTGAGGGGGAAAACCAAATGAACCTCACTGCATACATTTCCATTCACTTGGGGGCATGTGATCCTACCATCCATCTTGCATTCCATTCCATCCATCCACAACATACTGCATATTATGGTTGCTTTTACTCTTTCTTACTTTTTCTTGTTCATGGTCACTTTATTACACATGCTAGTTAGATTACTTGTATGTCATTTATCTATATCATCCACACATGCATGTGCATTCACGTATTTTTCTAGTTGTGATCATAGATACAGTCTCTTACATGCAAACATGGATGCTCACCTTCTACCCTTCCTACATTGGTCATTGGGGGCATCCACATTCATCTCTCACAGGTGTTATTGTTTCATTTTGTACTTAGCACTTTACATTACTTGGTTATACATGATTTTGACATACTAGTTATCTTTCTAACATGCTAATGGGTGCTTCATGTGCAAATTTTTATGTAGGATATTTTCTTCCATACTTGTTTGTTATATTGTTTGTCTATTGTTTTCTCTTGTTTATGTGCGGGCCTTGCCCTATGTTTGGTGTGCACACTTGTTTGTTTTTATGTGGCCATGATGGTCTTGTGTGTCTTGCGACATCGTGAGTGATGTCCCATGTTTACAACCCACTTTGTGTGGCAGCTTACTTTTTTTCTTGTGTGTTTACATTACTATATTGCTTGGTAGCTTACATTATTTGCGTAGATTACACATATTTATACATGCATGCTTTTTTACTAACACTTGTCTTTGGCTAGCCTTCTTTTTTGTGCGTGCCTTGGTTTATACCAAGCGCATTCCTTTCCCCTGGGAGAGGAAGAGTTTGAGTATTTCATGTGGTTGGTCCTCTTTTGGGATGCATTCTCCTATCAATGACGTTGCATGTGCCCCCAAAGAGGGGGAATCATTTGGGGTTTTACATACTACACAATGCATTTACACCGGTTTAGTTCAGTGCACTTTCCGCCCTTGACATTGTGGGTTACATACATTGAGTGGGTTCAGACCATTCTACGAACCCCATACACAATGGATTTTATAGACATGGTAGTCCTTAGCATTCTAGGAAGTAGTTAAAGGTTGGAGGATACAATGGAATTCCTCCTATACTTCTTTGGCCAGTGGCGTTGGATTCACCCAAAAAACTAGGATGTACAAAGATCTCTTCACACATGTTCGGGAAGTAGTTATAGGTTGAGGATACAATAAATTCCTCCCTACACTTCTTCGGCCTATGGTGTCGATCACCCAAAAAACCCAACAATATATGATATCCTTCTACACTCTCTTTCTCAGACATGGATCAGGTGCACATGTTCCATTTACATTTTCATTTACATATTTTACATTTACATATTTTACATATATACATGTGTCTTTTACATTACATTTTTACACATACATACATATATATTTGACTACTTGATCATTTTCTCCTTGCAGTCCGGGCTATATGAAACAAGAAGTCAAATGGGGAAACAATAACAAAAATAATAACAAATACAAACACATCTCACGGCAACACATCATACTAACCATGCAGGTAAACACATTAAAACTACACACGTGTTTCCCCTAGGTTCACTCTCATCACTTTTTTGCACTTTTTTCATCTTTAGTAGTTTCCATAAGCTCCATCATATTTTTTTCGTTCCACGCTTTTTCTAGTCCTTGACGTGTTTATACATCACTCTTCATGGATTATCGGTACACATCTCTATCTACTTTATGTTACCAAGATTTCTGCTCACCAACATAAAGTGGGGTAAATGTAGACACAAAATCATGCACTTTAGAACATTATTTAGTCCCAGTCTCATACTACTATTTAGAAGGTTTTTGAGTGAAGAAAGTACTAATTAACCCGTCTTTTAGCCATCTTACTTTGTTTTTTTTCATTCATTCTTTACCTCTTGCACCCACATGCCTAGTCATCTTTTTCATTTCATGTTATTTTAGCTTTTAAGACACCCAGCTTGGCATCGGGTGTCTCAAGTCCCACTAGGGTACCCGATCCTTTTTGAACTTTCCCACCACTTTTTGGGCACTTTCTAGCCATTTGACTTCTTATCTTTTTGGTGGTTTCATTTAGGGTTAATTACGAAATTAGATCAAGAGAACCCTATAAATATAAAGTTATGAGACCATAATGAGGGACCAAGCACTAGTCACTACTATCATCCACCTAGGGTTGCATTCATCTAAGGAATTTTGAGATATCATTTATTACATTTAGCTCCATCATAAAGGACAAGGGTATTTCATTTGCATCACACAAGCATAAAAGGGATTTTATTCTATTCCATCCACCATTCTACTACATTTTACATCTAGTTATTGCTCGTTACTTCACAAAGTGTGACTAGCACAAGAGAACTTAGGGCACATGATTCACACACACACACTAGAACTACATTTGGGTCTAGAATGTAGTGTAACGCTTAGTTAGTAAGTCCCAACATTGTGGAAGTTGAGGTCAATCCAACCTATTCATTTGCATTCTTATTTTTTTAGGGTTTTGATACTTCTTGTGGTCTCTTTGTAGGTATTTCTTTCATCTTGGATTATCAGCGACACCATGTTGAAATAGTGTCAATGAATCTGATGCGACACATAATGAGGGTTTTAGAAAACATGCCAAACTTGTAAAACTTAATTTTAGACCTCTTGCATAGACCAGAGCGCCCATATTGCAGACCAGGGCATCCACAGGCGCCCAAGTCCAAATCTTTCCTTTTTAGGACCTTTGCCATGATCGTTCGCTTGTAGATTATTTTGTTTATTCGGTGACATAGTCTAGTAAGATATTCTTATTAGTTGAGTCAATTCCTCACTCTTCTTACATATTAGGGTTTTATTTACATTAGCTTAGTTTCTTAGGTAACTTTTCATAGTTCCTTATTACATTTATTTACTATATTTACATACCATTCTAGATTAGATTAACTACCATTACTCCACATTTAAGTTAATCACTAGGCACCTCTGCTTTCTACACTAGGTGCCACTTTCCATCTTTGATCCCGAGTTCCAAAATTCATAGTGATAATTTACAACGTTTTTTAATAGTTTTTTAGCACTTTACCCCGCTTTAGATTATTTCCAAATTTCTTGGATATCAGGTTGAATCTTCTTACCTCCATCTCTTTCTTAGGGTTTTATATTATACATTCTATTTTACTTGTGTATTTATTGTATATTAACATGTGTACATCATTTGTTACTGATGAGTTATTCTGCTATTAGATTTAATTCTTTGAATTGTCTTCCTTCTATACCATCCACCTGCTCGAAGGTAAAATATTTTTTATATAGCCTAGTTTTTCAATGGGTATAAATGAATAATTACATTCTCGATCTTTGGGTGCTTCAGACAACATCATACCTTCAAAATTTTATAAAGCTCTTGGTTTCTCTCTCTCTCTCTCCTACCTCCAAACATTTCATCTCCATGGAAATGAAAGAAGTTCTGTTGTCCATATTTTTCCCCAGCAAAATATTGGATCGAAATGACCTCTGAATCCGGAAGGAACTGAGAAACTATGTTCATTTCCTACACACTGATTGTAAGAGGACTCTATAATGGAAGTGGCAGAGGCCTACAAGGATCAAACAACCATGTGTAAGATAAATTAAAGACGACTATGTCGAGAAAACCCGGGTTTTAAATTCATTCTATATGGATTACAAGTGGGCTTGGAAATAAAAGCAAAGGTCATGGAGAGGTCCGGGGCAAGAAAAGAAGAAACTTTGAAGATTCAAGTCTTTAGCTCAAAATAGTTCATAATTCCAGTCCAAAATCATTAAGATGGAGAAGAGCAAAGAAGAGAGCCACATGTTGGAATGACGCTTCTCCAAAGTTGAATCTAAGAAAGGAAGTTCAAATGAGCGCTAGGATTCCATGTGTCTAAAGCCACAAAATTTATGTGATCAAATAAAAGTCTTCGACTTGGAAAGAAGAAGCTTAGGTGTCACCAAAGGTGCAAATCCAAGATGGGAGCCAAAGGGGAAGAATCAAACTCACGCCACCCTCCACGTAGCAAATGGTAAACAAAGGTCAAAAGGTGGGAAAAGTGGGCCTAAAAATTCTAATTATAGAAGTGTTGGTAGGGGATGCCACGTGTCCAAGTGGCGCATCTCCAAGGGTAGATCCAAAAGTAGAGACTCAAACAAGCACCGAGTTCACCACATTTAACTGTGCCCAAAAAGGAAGGGAGAGGTCATTGAAAAGTCCAAAGACTTGCATGGAGGCTTCCAAGTGTCAACTTGACACTCCTCTAAGGGAAAAATTTTGATCGGGAGTTTCAACAAGCGCAGAGCCTCCACGCGTCCAGTCTCAAAAAGGGGACAAAGTCGAGTTGAATAGTCAATGACATGGTACTTGGCAGATCACGTGAGGGTGCCAAGTGTCTTCGAATGGCACCGATTCAAGGATTAAATTGAGGGAGGGTCCTAAAACAAGTGCAAGACCGTGCGTGTCCCCGGTCAAGGAATATGACCCCACCAACCAAAGAGCTTAGCCAAGAAACAAAGAAATTGAAAGCAAGCCGATGGAGGAAGCCACGCGTGAAGTCCCACGCTACTCAAAGAGAAAATACAGAGGCTGAATTTAGACAATCACTAGCCCTCCACGTGTCCTAGAGGTCAAAAGGGAGCCCGTTTCTCAAGTTGGGTTTCCATGCTTTCAGTAAAGACCTGATACAAACTTCAAGGGGCATATCTTTTGACTCGTGGGCTCAAAATATTGCAAATTTGATAGTGTTGGAAAGATCTCATATTTTCTCACGCCATGGAGATCTAAATTTAATTTTGGGGAGGTTAGGTAGGAGAAAATGGAGAAAATGTCTTCAAGGCCATTAACATGAGATCTATCTCGCATCAACAACCAAATTATATTCAATCGCTCCGTCGTTTCCTCCTCCTTCGAGGTGTTTAACCAATGGTTGATAAACGCCAAGGTAAATTGGGAGTAGATTTAATAGGGGGCATTAATAGTTCTGTAGCGGTTTGAGCTTCAACCTTCTTTTCCTCGCTTCTTTCTTTCTTTCTTTCTCTCGATTGAATCTATATAAATGTTGGGTCGAGACTCATCAGTAAGGGGTTTCACCACGTTCTTCTATTTTACAAAGATTCCCCTTTTCTTTTGGAAAAGGAACTCGTGGAGTTTTTTCACCTTCCACTAGGATCAGTAATACACTTTCTACCTTTTGGCCACTTTGTAATGCATTTTATCAATCTTACAGAGCAATGACAAACACGCGTCCAGTGATCAATTTTAGATCCTTTCTTGTCTATTTTTCTTTCATCTGGTATTTCATTATAAATTAGGTTATCTGTGCTTGGTTTTTGTATGCATTTTATTGGTTTCAGTGTCTATTAGCAAAACAAACGCTCATCATTCCTTTGATTCATCACCTTATAACTTTGTTTGATTTCGTGCATTCCTTTTATCCTGTCTCCTTGGTAAAATTTAGATTAGGTTTAAGAATAGGTCCTCTGTAAGTTTCCTCCTCTACGATGGCACCACCTAAATAGAGGAATAAGAATCACCTTTAATCTAGAGAGCTTTTCCCGATTCTCCAAGGTCCCACACTTTGAGAAAAGCTCAATGTTGTGGAAATCACACCAAAATGAATATGCCTTAGAAAAGTAGATCTAACGACTCATTTGGGGTGCTTTATGATTTTTCACTACAGCTTTTGGCACACCTAGTGGGACAAGAGGTCTTCACTTTATTTCATCAAGTTGATGTGTTCTTAGTGGGATTTAGCATTTTGAGGCACATGTAAGCACATCTAGTGACTCCATTTGGTCAAAAACCCATTCTCTCGAGTCTGATAACTTTTTCCATCCATTTCCACTAATTTTCATACATGTTATTCTTCCATCTCTTTCATTTTTTTCCATTCCATGAGGTTGTGTAATCATTACTTCATTCCCTTCATGGAACTCACACTTACAACAATGAAATCCACCTCTAATGTATTTCCTAACTCCTCCAGATCAACATTATGATCAAATCCAGAACCATTATTCTTATCTATATGATCAGTGGTCAAAACCATTTTCACCCATTAAGCTTATCAAGAACAAGAGATGCATTCAATGGTAATGTACTTATAGAGAAAATGTTGACCCGACTGGAAAAGATTCAAAGCATGGAGGATAAGCATGGTGCGAAGTCTGGGAACTACATCATAGACGGCGAAGGCTTTTAGAATTGGTTATAGGGAACCTCGTCCTAGGTTGGCCTATATCTGACATTACTTATAACCCTCGGGGAGAAGCTTGACTTCATGGTTGAAGTCTTTTACACTCAGCTTACATACATGTGGATCGAGGACATTGGAGCTTATGAGTAAGTCAGAGACAACCTTGTTGATGGGTAAGTCAATCACCGACCTTCTGTCTTTCAATTTCTCTTCGTCAATATTTATCATTTAGCGAGGCAAGAGTCAAGCCCCTCAATTGCTGCCCAAGTGTTGATCTCATTTCTCCATTCCCTAGTCTTTCATCTCATCTCGCTTCTTCTATCCTTTTCCCTTCCAAGCGTCATCCCCTCCACACAAACAAGAAGTTCCACCTCCCTCCCACCACTTACCAAGCAAAGCTGGTTGAACCCCAACTCACTCCTCTTACTTTCCCAAGTCCATGTTGGGAAGAGAATCAAGAATCCAGTTAAAGAAAATAGAAAGAAATGGAGCCCAACAGAGAAGACATGACAAAAAATCTAAAGAGTTGGGTTGCAAAATTTGGGTTTACAAAGATCCTTGATGGTCAAGCTAATAGAGGAGGTCATAGTTGAAGAACCAAAGGTGGTGGCTGAGGCTAAGTTTGCAGCAGAACAACAAGAAAAAATCATTGTAGTTTGTTGATGGCTCTTTGTCTAAAGAGGATGTTGATCTTATCGCCTACACAACCAGCTTAAGGAGGAGGAACAATCAGCTCCAAGTCCCATTGAAAAGGAGCAGCTGGGAGAGATCAAATCAGTGTTGAAGCCACTCAGTGAAGAAGGCATCATTGAAGATTCTTTGCTTTCATTTCAAGGGACTGATTTGATTGATGAACCTTTAATGGAGGAGGACCATACAGTTTAGAGGCCACAAGTGTGGGCAGGCTATGAAGAACATTTGGTTTCTCCCCACTTCATCCCCTTCAATATTTGATGTTGAAGAAGAGTTTGATTCTTCAAACTTCATGTTTAAAGATGAGGGAACCATGGTGGACAATTTTTAAATGTGGAAGACACTACGGAGGAGCTTAAGCACTGCATCGTGACAACAAGGAGGCACATTATCTCATTCGACTTAGAGAAAGGATTGCTTTGACGGAGATAGAGCCCATGGAGATCACATCATTTTTATTCCATCTCCTAGTACATTCTGCCAACACATGAGCCTCTCAGCCGCTTAGCATTAAGGAGAACATTCAAGAACAATAGCCTATACTTCATAATAACCCTTCCTCGGAACCAAGATTGGAATATATGAGTCTTCCATGTTCTTCACAGGAGAAGGAAGAGAAAAGGAAAGAAGATGTCATCACCCTCTCACACCATCCATCCTTGAGAGGGTCAAAGAAGGCTCCATTCTTGGAGTTAGAGTTCAGGACCATGGGTAGATTCAAAGGACCATACCTTGTCCGATCTGATATTCGCTTCATTGAACTAACGAGAGAAGCCAAAACTAGCCGTGAACCTACCTCGGGGCATGAGGATGAGTACTGAAAGTACCAAGGGTCATCATCAACACCTCCAAGAGTCCAACGTAAGTCACCATGAGGTATTTTCCATTAATGTTGATACCTTTGATGATTCTGGGTGAAGACATGTGCTTAAAGTCGAGTTTTTCATTCATTCAGAAGCTATATTTAGTGTCAAACCATTTGCATGGATGTCTTCTCGATAGAAAGGGAAGCTACTTCTCCCCTACCACTTCTGTGACTTTTTGTAGCATTCTCTCTAGTTAGTTTAGAGTAGAGTAGGTTTTGTTTTCAAAGCAGTAAGAAGTGCCATGGCACACTGCATGTCTCATTTGAGTGAAGTATGATTTTGTCTTTTAGCAGTTAAGTTTTGTTCTATTTTTCTCCACAGGTATACAAGGCTAGGCTCTTCACTATTTATGGTAGAAGAATCATAGTTACTGTAAGAGTTAAGGGCAAATTCCAAAAAATAATCCAAATGCAGAGTAACTAAAGTTGTTTTGAAACAATCCATTTCACGCTATTGATGAAAGCCCTCTGTGTCACATACAATTTTCTACTCTCGTAAATTACATTTCAGATTTTCTTATGAAAATTAGGAGTACAAACACGTTGGGTAGGCCCAAGGACAGAAAACATAGAAAGTGCAGTAGTCTGGGAGTACATTTTAGAGGGAAAGTAACTGGGCCAGTATCATCATTCTTGACTCCATGCCCACTGGACACGACAAGGCACCTGGTCTTTTCATCTAGCAGGTAGATACCTTCTTGTGAGTCGCCAAATCATTGTCCATATTTTTCCCCTCAAGAAAGATATTGGATCAGATTGACCCCAGCACTAAAGTACCTAAGAAATCACATTCGTTTCCTACAAACAGATTGTATCAGAGGACTCACGAATGGAAGTGGCTGCAGAGGCCTGTGAAGATTAAACAACCCCGTGTAAGATAAATTTAGAAACGGCTCTGTATCAAGAGAACTCGGCATTAAATCCATTCTACTTGATTATAGGTGGGCTCCTCCTCCTGAAATAAAATTAATGTCACAGAGAGAGGCCAGGGGAAAGAAAAGAAGAAATCAGAAGATCCAAAGTCTTGCCTCAACAAAATTTAGAAACGAGGAACAAAAATCAAATAAGTATGGAGAAGGTAGCAGAGGAGCCACACGCTGGAATGACCCTTCTCCAAAGTTGAATCCAAGAAATAAATTTCAAATGAGCACCAGATTCCATGTGTTCTGAGCTCTCTAAAAGTTGTGCATTCATGAAAATTCTTTGTCTTGGCAAGAAAGAGCTACACATGTTGCTCACGCAAATCCAAGACTGGGAGTCAAAGGGGAAGACTAAACTCATCGCTAGCCCTCCACATAGAAAATGGTCAACAGAGGTCAAAGGTAGGCAAAAGCGGGCCTTAAAAAAGGCTAATTATAGAAGTGTTGCGAGGATGCACATGTCCAAAGCAGCTGCAGATCTCTAAGGGTAGATCCAAAAGTAGAGATCTAAATGAGTGCCAGCCACACATAGCCCTGGCCCAAAAAGGAAGGGAGAGGTCGTTGAAAAGTCCAAATACCTGTGGAGGCTTCCAAGTGTCAACTTGACACTCCTCCAAGGGAAAATTTTGATCGGGATTTTAAGCAATCGCAATCCTCCATGCGCCCATGTCCTGAAAAATGGGATGAGAGTCAAGGTGAATAGCCACGCATGGTGACAAACCTGGTGGAGAGTACCAAGTGTCCAAACGGCGGTGATTCAAGGATCGAATTGAGGGAGGGTCTTTGGGTCAAGTGCTGCACTCAATGCATGTCCCTAGTCAAGTGAATATGACCCCACCGAGAAAAGATCTTAGCCGAGAAACAAATAAATTGAGTGAGTTTGAGAGCCCACGTGTCTTGCCACCTGTATACTTCAAAGAGAAAATATAGAGGCCGACTTCGTGCACAAGCACTACCCTCCACGTGTCCCAGGAGGTCAAAGGGGGCCATTTTTCAAACTAGTTTTCCCGCCTTTCGTATGGACTCATTAGTGTAGAATAACAACATCCCCAAATGAGTTCTACGGGTCTTCTTTTCTAAGGCAGAGTCATTTGGTGTGATTGGATAACATTGAACTTTTCCTGCATGTGGGACTCGCAAATGGAAAAGCTCTCCAAATTATAGGTTGGTTCCTATTCCTCCTGCTCACAAAAAGTGCGGATGTGAGAATTTGTAGAGGATCTATCTCTAAACCTAATCTAAAACTTACACGAGGGGGACAGGATTAAAAGGAGTGTAAGAAATAAGAAATGACCAAACTACTGGTGATGCACTGAAGGAATGATGAACACTTATTTCATTGATGGACAAACCAATAAAATACATACAGAAATAATCATGGAGATAGCGAGTATCTAGTAATGGAAGACCAAAATGAAAGCAAAAGAGATAAGAAATGATCTAGAATCGATCACATGATGTGTTTTATCGTTTGGCTCATGGATTTAGATACGCTTCATTAATAAAGTACCAAAAGGTGGTAAAACGATCATAATATTAATGGAAGGCAGTTAACCCCACCAATCCCCTTTTGGCTGTATAAGGAGATGGGAGCTCAGAACAAAGAATGTCCAACCCCTTTACAATGAATCTCACCCTCACATTTATGTATTCAATTCAAAGAGAAGAAATAGAGAGAGAAGCAGAAAAGCAAGTTAAAACTCAACCTGCACATCGTTAATGACTTCTCTTGATAAAATTTGCCTCAAAGGAAGAGGAATGGCAGGAAATAGATCGAATCCAATCTTAGCTTGCCACAGACAAGGAGATCCCCGCATTAAAATCCAAAAAGACGTTTTTCTCCATTTTCTTACACCAATCCTCCTAAAAATTAAATTTTAGAGCTCCATGATGTGGGCTAGGCTTGAACATCTTTCCAATGGTGTTGGGGATCTTGATATTTTGAATCTTCAGTCAAAGATGTGCCTCTTCAAAGTTTGTAATCGATTTTTATACAAATGGGTGGGAAATACAGCTTTGAAAATGATTCCCCTTTTAATATGGGACATATGGCAGCCAAGATTAGAGAGAAAATCGGGGCTCGTGGATCCGTAATTTACCTTTTCGCTTTCTAATGCACAAAATACGTGAAACTCAAAAACTCAAGAACCCGGAAGCTCCGCTTTGTGACACGCAAGTGGGCACCCTTTCGTTCACTGGGATGCGCTCATACTTAAAATTTGTGTTTCAAAAAAAAAAAAAGGCAAATTTTAATTTTTCCTCCAACTCCCCACTTTGCCTCGACTCGCTCAAACGCCGACTTTTTCCTCGCTAAGCGAGTCATGTGGGCCATTTTGTAAACTTTTACATCTTTTTTAGAGAGAGACAAGGGGTAAAAAAATAACTTTCCTTTGATGGCCCTCTTTTCCTTTTGACACGCGGTAGTCCGGCTGCTTGTTTGGGAACATTTTCTCTATTCAACCTTGAATTAGTGCCATTAAGACACTCGTAGCTCGCTTACTCACGGCCGTCCGGGGCCATGGCCATCACTATTCAACCACCTCTCCTTTTTGGAATAACACGTGGAGGCACCACGCCGCTTCGGAAACCCGCCCAAAGTTTTCCTTTAGAGGAGCATCAAATTGATATCGTTTGGCCCACTAATATGTGTGACTTTTCAATGGTCCCTAACTTTTTGGGGATTTGGGCTATGGCAGCTCGTGCTCATTTAGGTCTCTCCTGGGACTAAGCAACCCTCTTTGAGATTTTCACCACACTGACAATTACTCGCTTACATCAAGCCAATTGCTTCAAGTCATTTCATCTTCCTTCGAATTGACTGTCACTACTTTCTACGATGAGGCTCGGGCTTGCAAGCTTGAGTCTCCCACCTGGGCTTCCTTCCGGTATTTACGCCGCCGAGCTAAGATACATGACATGTTTTCTCGCCTGAAGACTTTTCATCGGTCCCATACATCTTTTCAGGTGATCTGGATGTGGAACTTCGTGCGTTAGCCTTCTCCTGGATTTTCCCTTCTGAGAAGTGCTGGCCGTGGTTTGGCCACTTATCTGCCCTACTGCTTCCTCCGTGCATTACTTCATCTCTCGCTAATTCTTTTCAAACATCTTTTGAGTCTTGTGACTTAATATATTTTTCATTTAACTCCTTTATTGTCTAGTGGTTCCTTCCTCTGCGGGCTCTCTTGCCCATTGATCCTGGTTTATTCTCTAATCGACCTGAGTCAACCTATAATCAAGCAATGGATCTCAAGACACACGCAAATAGCTTTGGTTGTAGCTCGAAGTTTTTTTGTACAAGTGTCCTTTAGTCCATCCCGGTATTCCGCTACCCGCATAATGGGAAATCTCTTTCAGAAACTAACGAGAGGATTTCAATGACGATTTTCTCAAAGTGTCCTTTCTACGGTCATGGTCACAACTAAGATTTGGCTCATGCAGGAAAATATAGATAAAAATTTAGGTAATCATATGGTATCTGGCCATTTAGATGAAAAAAGACTAACAGCTTTGGTCGATCACTTATGGGTAATGAATTTGCAATGATGGTCTGATATTGATTTTTTCCTCATTCTACTGGACTGCTTATTTCTGTGACTCTCAAATTTTCATGGTGAAATCTTCGAATTGAAGGTTGTCTCAAGAGTATATAATTGTTTCACCTGTGGCTTAATGTATCTCTCCAAACGGAATCGTAGAGGGAGAAGTGCAAAGACCATAAACCATGCATAAAATTTAAATCATGTATGTTCTAAAATGGAAAACATGCGTAATAAGGAAAGAACTCAGAAAAAGCAACCTGTTTAATAACGCAGCAATGGGACAATGAAGTGAAAGACTTAGCAGGAAAAAAGAAACTAAACTAATATATGGCATAGGGTGAGATTCTTTCCCCTTTAGTAGAATGCTTAAGATAGATCCCATGCCTCACTAGGGACCAGAACTCTTCTCTCTCCAATGTCAGACAATCGGAAAGCAATGCAGGCTTTTACATCTGTATGACTAGCATAGGGTCACTCCATATGGTGTCAAACTCCTGAATGCCTTCCTCGCTTTTCTCAATCTAGCATCCCATTTCAAAACCAGTTCTCCTTCCCCGAAGGTCCTCATGTT
Source organism: Taxus wallichiana var. yunnanensis (assembly GCA_018340775.1). NCBI lineage: Eukaryota > Viridiplantae > Streptophyta > Pinopsida > Cupressales > Taxaceae > Taxus > Taxus wallichiana. The sequence goes on from CM031241.1 coordinate 202,491,567, forward strand.
TCTTTTCAAAGCAAAGAATTTCTGATTAAAGCCTCCATTCTTCTCTGTATCATTGAGAGCATGCCTACTGGTTTTCTTCTGTAATTACGCTTGATCAGTCTCCGTGCATAATTCCTGCCTCCATTGGTTCAAATTCGTATGATCTCTAGTTTCTTTATGAGCTCCAATGTCAGCAACTCATGGTGATAAAGGAAACACAGCTTCTTCCCATGTGACAAATTTGAATGGATGCATTCACCTGGGAGATATCTGATGTTATTCTATCAGCCCATACTATTGTTTTGAGCTTCATGTGCCAAGTCCTCGAATTCTCATCAAGATTTGTTCTGATGATCTTTAGCAGCTTTTTTATTTGTGGATCACCACTGTATTACCCTCGAGGGTAATAGTTTGATTTAAGTTCTCAAGTATGTCCCATTCTTAATGGCTCAGCCCATCTTAGATGATTGGAACCTAGCGAATGCTAATGCATTTTCAGATGATATGATGGTGGCCGGCACTCCAAATATGGTTACTATTCCTTCATAGTAATCACCCAGGATAGTTAGACTGGTTGGCTTCTTGAACTCGCCACCACCACCCACTTCCCAAGTGAAAAAAAATTGTTAATCGTGAATCCATTTGTGGCCTTCGCTTCGAGTTTGATCGATGACTCTAATTTAATTCCAATACCTATCGGGATATGAAAGGTTGGTCGACCGAGATTGGGTGCAATGGAAGTGCAGTTATAGCCTTTCTTTCCTTTGAATAAATGCATAGTTTTTGCTACCTCATCCACGATACAAATACTAAACACTTAGGCACAGTAATAATCTACTTTTCACGTGCATTTTGAAAGTGCTATCTACTTAGAGAAAAATGGCCTCCAAATCAGCTTCAACATGGAATTTGATTACAGATTTCTCACCTAATATGTCCCAATGCATCTCATCTGTAATGCTTCATTGACATTCTTTGAATAGGACACCATCAATGCTAAACATACTGAATGGCTTGTAGCCTCCAAAATGTCCTCCTCTTCACTTTATCCATCCCACATGAGAGGACACATGCCTATTCAAGCAAGTGCACCATGATCTTTGGTCCAACACAGAGCAGTGCACATCATCTCTCCCTTCTTCTTGATCATTTTGTAGAACCAAAACAACCTCCTTTCACTCGCTTGTTTCATCTCTGTCACCTCAAGGCTAGTTTTTCACACAACCCATTCCACATAGGACTTACCTGCAGTAACTTTGATCCTCAATCGTCATATTCCATGATTAATGATTGATCCATCTCAGCATGTTGCTTCATTCCAAATCCTTTATTGAGAAGGAATTCTTTAACTCTATATGGGAGACCAATAGTCTGAATTTTTTTGTTTGAAACCAAATTCTTAAAACTTCTTCAATCTTTCTCCTGATTACCACAGAACTACTTACTCAATGAAGGATTATCTCACCTCATAGTCCTCTATACCTTGTACTAAAAATAAAGCAATTGGTTATTCACATGTGCCTTCTTTTAATTTCTCGCTTTAAACTCAAGATTGCATAAATTTTTATCACTTCACTACCAAAGGCATAATACTACAAGTCTTTGGAAAATCTAGATTTCACAAGAGTTAGGTCATTTGTGATATGGCTTTTTGAGAAGTCTTCCAAAGCTTTCCTCTGCCTGCTATTCCACCCTGAATTCTAATTCTTTTCAAAATCAACGCTATATGCTTAACAAGGGAAACAACGTTGTGGTAAAACCTCGCATGCATGTAATCGATTTTTCCCTGTAGAATCTTTCAAGAGCCTTTGTGGATTCTGGCAATGGCAATGCCTCTTAATGCTTCGAACTTTCTCCCGTGTCAATTACCAATCCTTCCTTCAAGTAATATGGCCTAGAAGATTTCCTTCATGGGCTATAAATATGCATTTTTACGGTTTAATGAAACCCCAAAATCTTACCGCATACATTTGGAACACCTCACCTCGAGGTGGAAAATGTGGTTCATTGCATTTTCGAAAACACCATAATGTCATCCAGATATAGACAAAGCATTATTTTTTTGATTCGCTTTCTTGAATGCCATATCCATTGCCCTTGGAAAAGTGGCTCTGCATTGATAATCCAACTGGCATTTTTCTAGAGCATAGGTGCCCATTTGGTGGTGAAGGTAGTTTTGAATTTATCATCTCTTCACCATGATCCGGGCTGCATACTACAAATAGCCATCTAGAGGGAGAATCTCTCTCGATTCTAGCATAATTACTTTCGGCAGATAGTGCCCATCAAATGGAGGTGGTAAAGCGATCTCTTGAGGGAGGCTCATGTTCAATCTCCAAAAATCAACACACAACCTCATTTCTCCATTTTTCTTCTCCATAATTTGGGACCAGTTTCAAGAACCCAACTTGAGTTTTTGATTGAAATACAGATAGTGATACTCGCCTCATCAAATTTGTTCAACCTTTCTTCATCGAGGCTCAATGTGGGTCTCGACCGAATCTCGCTATCTTCCGGATGGGATGAGAAACTAAGATCCTTAGTTCGATTGTGTGATGTGCTAGTTGATCAACCTCTCAAGTCTTTATATAACTCCAAGCAAACACATCAGGAAATTCTCTGAAAAGTCAATAGAATTCACACTCTTCTTTCCTGAAGCCACTCTGCTTCAATTTAAAGGCGTTCTCATTTCTTTCCAACCGTGGATTGACTTCTAAATTTTCCTTTGACTTCGTACGTTAGCTCTTCTCCTTCTCGAATTACATCAGATCGAAATAGGACTCTGCTGTCACCAAGTTCTCGGGAAGCTTTCTTTGTGAGGTAGTTATACTTATCTCGATTCCACGTATTGCTTTCTAGTCTCAAGGTTTGCTTTAGCCGAGAATTCTCGCTTCTTCTTACAAAAATTTAATGATGTGGACAATGATCTCATAATTTCTCGAACACACTCGCCAACATGTGTCCACATATCACATACCTATCCTCACAACGTACATGGCTAATATGTGGTTGTTCTTCGGTTCCTCTTTTGATGTTGAGCAACAACATCAAACATTATTCCAACTACTAATGTTGCATTTTCAAAGAACTTGGCATTCTCTTCCCGGTTATGCGCACACAATGTCAATGCCTTAAAATCCCCATAGATTCCATACCCTACCTTTGATGTAGTTCTCGAGCAAGTAATGCTTGGATAACATTAAGTCTCTTCACTCTACATCGGGCATGGGCTTCAATTCACGCACCAAACACTTCAGAAATTCTTCGATTCCTAGCTTCTATTCCCAATCTACACCAAGATTCTAACAAAGCTCTCATATTCAGCAATGTTATTAGCTTGAACAGAAAATTGAATCTGAAGTGCTAAATAATATTTCACACATTTGGGGAAATAATCATAGCTCCTCCTCTAGCTCCTTTGCCTACTCCTTGATTTTCATCAAAGAACAATTTCCATATCTCATTGTCATCCTTGTATTTCGCTTTTAATTAGGGTTAATGAAGGGATGATTTTCTTTACGTAGGTAGAATACTTCTAATCTAAGCGCACTTCCATCTCCTTATAGGGATCAAAAAGCATGAATTTTTTGGGCCCAATAATTCGAGAGTCAAGTTTGGGATACATCCCCACCTCGGTATTTGCCTTCACAAGTACTGTAGGAGGTCTTCTTGATCTAAAGATGAGCATACGCACTGCATTTATAAGCTAGGAACATAGGACTGCCCAATGTGGATAACTCAGCAAATAAAGTTTACATATTATGGTAATTCGCCATACTCTCTGCTTCTAAAAGAGCATATGTGACCAATCAAATAGACAGTAGCCTCCAATTTTGACAAGCAGTCCCTAGACAAAACAGCACAAAAATGTGGTGGCAAGTCTGGCGATCGACATGTTTTCTGTAATACATGCTATTACGAGGCAGTATGTAGGTGAGACTCAAATATTTGATTATTCCACATAAAGGGTCACTACTATCCCATCTTATTGCATTTCACTGTAGATATTACTCTACATAGAGACCCAACCGATCAGCTATTTGTTTATCCATCATAAATTACTAGCCTTAGAATTGTCAATCATACAATCAGGCACCACTCATTTCCACACCAAACAGACACAAGGTAACGAGGAGGCCCTGAAGTTCCCAGA
>CM031241.1:202495798-202545798 GCA_018340775.1 Taxus wallichiana var. yunnanensis
TCAGTTACGTATTGCTGGAAAATAAATGAACCTACTGCGTACACATTTCCATTCCTTGGGGAGACCGTTGATCCTAACATCCATCTTGCATTTCGTTCCATCCATCCACAACATAACGTATATTATGGTTATTTTTACTCTTTCTTACTTTTGCTTGTTCATGGTCACTTTATTACAAATACTAGTTAGATTACTTCAGATGTCATTTATCTATATCATCCACACATGTGCATTCACGTATTTTTCTAGTTGTCATCAGTGAATCCTAAGTCTCTTACACTGCCAAACACTGGATCCTCACCTTCTACCCTTCCTACATTGGTCATTGGGGGCATCTACATTCGTCTCTCAGGTGTGCTAATATTTCATTTTGTACTTGGCACTTTTCATTACTTTATTATACACACTTTTAACATACTAGTTATCTTTCTAACATGCTAATGGGTGACTCATATGTGCAAAACTTTTATGTAGGGATATTTGATTCCATACTTGTTTGTTACATTGTCTCATATTGTTTGTCCTTATATGTGGGCCTTGCCCTATGTTTGCAGTGTGCACACTTGCTTTTGTTCTATGCAGCCATAATGGTCTCGCATGTCTTACGACATCGTGAGTGGTGTCCCATGTTTACAACCCACTTTTGCAGCTTACTTTTCTTCTTGCATGTTTACATTACTATTGTTTGATAGCTTACACATTAGCTTTATACTTTTGCATGCTTGTTTGTACTAACACTTGTATTTGGATATCCTATCTTATTTCAGGCACCTTTGTTTATACCAAGCGTATTCCTTTCCCCTACAAGGAAGAGTTACATATTTCATGCGGTTGGTCCTTTTTGGGATGCATTCTCTTACCGGTGACGTTGCATGTGCCCCCAAAGAGGGGGGGAATCATTTGGGTTTTACATACTACATAATGCATTTACACCCTGGCTTTAGTTCGCATGCACTTTCACTCGCCTTCATCGTGGGTTACATACATTGAGTGGGTTTAGACCATTCTAAAAACCCCTACACAATGGATTTTATAGATATTGGTTGTCTTTAGCATTCTTGGAAGTAGTTTAAAGGTTGGAGGATACAAACGAAATTCCTCCCTATACTTCTTTGGCTAGTGGCATGGATTGCCAAAAAACCGTAACATACATAGATCTCTTCAAACGCATTCAAGGAAGTAGTTATATGTTGGTGGGATACATGCAATTCCTCCTTACACTTCTTCAAAGATATGAGCTTAGATCACCCAAAACCCAACAAGTATATGATATCCTTCTACACTCTCTCTTTCTTAGCATGGATTAGGTGCACACATGTTCCATTTACATTTTTCATTTACATATTTTACATTTACATACATACACATGCATCTTTTACATTGTTTTCTTTCACATATATACATATATATTTGACTACTTGATATTTTTCTCCTTGCAGGTATGGCTATATGGGAAACAAGAAGTCAAATGGGGGAAACAATAACAAAAATAATAATGTTAACAACGTCATGACAACATCTCACGGTAACACATCATACTAGCCATAGGTAAATCACATTACATCTGCAACTAAACACGCATTTCAGCCTCTAGTTCACTCTCATCACTTTTTTTTCACGTTTTCATCTATGGTTTCTAAGCTCCATCATATTTTTTTCATTCCACGCTTTTTCTAGTCCTTCAAGGTGTGTTTATACGTCACTTTACATGGATTATCAGTACACATCTCTATCTACTTTATGTTACCAATAATTTCGCTTCACCAACATAAAGTGAAAGGGGCAAATGTAGACACAAAATCATGCACTTTAAACATTATTTAGTCCAGTGGTTGTACTACTATTTAGAAGGTTTTTGAGTGAAGAAAGTACTAATTAATCCCCGTCTTTTAGCCATCCTACTTTGTTTATTTTTTTCATTCTTTACCTCTTGCTCCCACATGCCTAGTCATCTTTCATCGTTTTTACGTTATTTTAGCTTTGACTAGTACTTGGGTAATTCCGGGTGTCCAAGTTCCACTAAGGGGTACCTCGATCCTTTTTGAACTTTCCCGCCACTTTTTGGGCACTTTCTAGTTGTTTCAGCTTCTTATCTTTTTGGTGGTTTCCCATCTTAGGGTTAATTACGAAATTAGATCAAGAGAACCCTATAAATATAAAGTTATGAGACCATAATGAGGGACCAAGCACTAGTCACTACTATAATCCACCTAGGGTTGCATTCATCTAAGGAATTTTGAGATAATTTACATACATTTAGCTCCATTATAAAGGACAAGGGTATTTCATTTCATCACACAAGCATAAAAGGGGATTCTATTCTATTCCATCCACCATTCTACTACATTTTTACATCTAGTTAGTCTCACTATTTCACAAAGTGCGATTAGCACAAGAGAACTTAGGGCACATGATTCACACACACAGAACTACATTTGGGTCTAGAATGTAGTGTAACGCTTAGTTAGTAAGTCCACTATTGTGGAAGTTGAGGTCAATCCAACCTATTCATTTACATTCTTATTTTTTAGGGTTTTGATACTTCTTGGTCTCTGTAGGTATTTCTTTCATCTTAGGTTATCAACGACATATGTTGTCATAGTGAGTGAATTTGATGCGACACATAATGAGGGTTTTAGAAAACATGCCAAACTTGTAAAAATTAATTTTAGACCTCTTGCATAGACTAGAGCACCCATATTGCAGAGAACCAAAGCATCCACAGTGCGCCCAAGTCCAAATCTTTCCTTTTTAGACCTTGGGATTCTTACTTCGTTCCGCCATAGATTATTTTGTTTATTCGGTGGCATAGTCTAGTAAGATATTCTTATTAGTTGAGTCAATTCCTCACTCTTCTTACATGTTAGGTTGTTATTTACATTAGCTTAGTTTCTTAGGTAACTTTACATAGTTTCATATTACATTTATTTACTATATTTACATACCATTCTAGATTAGATTAACTACCATTACTCCACATTTAAGTTAATCACTAGGCACCTCTGCTCTACACTAGGTGCCACTTTCCATCTTTTTGATCCTGAGTTCCAAAATTCATAGTGATAATTTACAACGCTTTTTTTAATAGTTTTTTAGCACTTTACCCTCGCTTTACTAGATTATTTCCAAATTTCATGATACGATTGAATCTTCTTACCTCCATCTCTTTCTTAGGGTTTTATATTATACATTCTATTTTACTTGTGTATTTATTGTATATTAACATGTGTACATCATTTATTCTAGTTATTCTGCTTTATTAGATTTAATTATATTTAAATTAAATCAATTCTTTCAATTGTCATCTGTGCTTCTATACCATCCACCTCTCAGGAAGGTAAAATATTTTTATATAGCCTAGTTTTTCAATGGGTATAAAGCCCGAATAATTACATTGCTTGATGGGGGCCGGTGCTTCGCATAACATCATACCTTCAAAATTTTATAAAGCTCTTGGTTTCTCTCTCTCTCTCCTACCTCCAAACATTTCATCTCCATGGAAATGAAAGAAGTTCTCGTTGTCCATATTTTTCCCAGTGCAAAATGTTGGATCAGAATGACTACCGAATTGAAGGAACCTTTGGAGAAACCATGTTCATTTCCTACACATGTTGTAAGAGGACTCTATAATGGAAGTGGCAGCAGGCCTACAAGGATCAACAACCATGGTGTAAGATAAATTCGTAAAACGATTATGTCGAGAAAACCTGGAGTTTTAAATTCATTCTATGGATTACAAGTGGGCTTGGAAATAAAAAAGCTTAAGGTCATGGAGAGGTCCAGGGCAAGAAAAGAAGAAACTTTGAAGATCTCAAGTCTTTAGCTCAAAATAGTTCATAACGAGTCCAAAATCGGCTAAGTATGGAGAAGGCAGCGAAGAGAGCCACATGTTGGAATGACGCTTCTCCAAAGTTGAATCTAAGAAAGAAAGTTCAAATGAGCGCTAGGATTCCATGTTCTACAAAGCCACAAAATTTATGTTGGATCCAAAAGTCTTCGACTTGGAAAGAAGAAGCTAGGTGTCACTCAAAGGCAAATCCAAGATGGGAGCCAAAGGGGAAGAATCAAACTCCACTTGCCACTTTCCCTCCACGTAGCAAATGGTAAACAAAGGTCAAAAAGGTGGGAAAAGTGGGCTTAAAAATTCTAATTATAGAAGTGTTGGGTAGGGGATGCCACGTATCCAAGTGGCGCATCTCCAAGGGTAGATCCAAAAGTAGAGACTCAAACAAGCACCGAGCTCACCACATAGCCCAGTGAAAAAAGGAAGGGAGAAGTCGTTGAAAAGTCTAAAGACTGTGGAGGCTTCCAAGTGTCAACAACACTCCTCTAAGGGAAAAATTTTGATCGGGAGTTTCAACAAGCGCAGAGCCTCCACGCGTCCAGTCTCAAAAAGGGGACAAAGTCGAGTTGAATAGTCAATGCATGGTGGCGGTCGGAGCGGAGGTGCCAAGTGTCGAATGGCACGATTCAAGGATTAAATTGAGTGGAGGGTCTAAAACAAGTGCAAGACCGTCGCGTGTCCCCGAGTCAAGGAATATGACCCACCAACCAAAGAGCTTAGCCAAGAAACAAAGAAATTGCCAAAGCAAGCCGATGGAGGAAGCCACGCGTAAGTCCCACGCTACTCAAAGAGAAAAATACGGAGGCTGAATTTAGACAATCACTAGCCCTCCACGTGTAAAAATCCGTGAGAAAAAAGTTCAAAAGGAGCCCGCTTTCTCAAGTTGGGTTTCCCATGCTTTCGTAAAGACAACTGGAGATACAAACTTCGAATGGGCATATCTTTTGACTCTCAGTAGGCTCAAAATATTGCAAATTTGATAGTGTTGGAAAGATCTCATATTTTCTCATGCCATATGGAGATCTAAAACTTTAATTTTGGGGAGGTTAGGTAGGAGAAAATGGAAAAATGTCTTCAAGGCCATAACATGAGATCTATCACGCATCAACAACCAAATTATATTCAATCATCTCCCCGTTTCCTCCTCCTTCGAGGTGTTTAACCAATGGTTGATGATTCAAGGCGAGACATATTTGGGAGTAGATTTAATAGGGGGCATTAATAGCAGTGGTTGAGCTTCAACCTTCTTTTTCTCGCTCTCTTTCTTTCTTTTTCTCTCATTGAATCTATAAATGTCGGGTCGAGACTCATTGCTATAAAGAAGGGGTGGACGTTCTTCTATTTTACAAACCCTCCCTTTTCTTTTGGAAAAGGAACTCGTGGAGTTTTTTCTGCATCTTCCACTAGGCGTAATACACTTTCTACCTTTTGGCCACTTTGTAATGCATTTTATCAATCTGAGCAATAAAACATCCGTGATCAATTTTAGATCCTTTCTTGTCTATTTTTCTTTCATCCGTATTTCATTATAAATTAGGTTATCTCATGTTGGTTTTTGTATGCATTTTATTGGTTTGTGTCTATTAGCAAAACAAACGTTTTCATCATTCCTTTGATTCATCACCTTATAACTTTCACCCCCTTTTGATTTACCTCCAGAGTAGTGCATTCCTTTTATCCCTGTCTCCTTGGTAAAATTTAGATTAGGTTTAAGAATAGGTCCTCTTGTAAGTTTCACGTATGCACCTAAACAGAGGAATAAGAATCAAGCCTTTAATCTAGAGAGCTTTTCCGATTCTCCAAGGTCCCACACTTGAGAAAAGCTCAATGTTGTGCAAATCACACCAAATGAATATGCCTTAGAAAAGTAGATCTAACGACTCATTTGGGGGTGCTATGATTTTGCACTAACAGCTTTTGGCACACCTAGTGGGACAAGAGGTCTTCACTTTATTTCATCAAGTCGATGTGTTCTTAGTGGGATTTAGCATTTTGAGGCACATGTAAGCACATCTAGTGACTCCATTGGTCAAAACCCATTCTCCGAGTTGCGTAACTTTTCCATCCATTTCCACTAATTTTCATACATGTTATTCTTCCATCTCTTTCATTTTTTCCATTCCATGAGGTTGTGTAATCATTACTTCATTCCCTTCTTAATGGAACTCACACTTACAACAATGAAATCCACCTCTAATGTATTTCCTAACTCCTCCAGATCAACATTATGATCAAATCCAGAACCATTATTCTTATCTATATGATCGTGGTCAAAACCATTTCGACCATGAAGCTTATCAAGAACAAGAGATGCATTCAATGGTAACAGCTATAGAGAAAATGTTGACCTGTTGGAAAAGATTCAAAGTACGGAGGATAAAGATGGTGCGATCCTGAGGGCTACATCATAGACGAAGGCTTTTAGAATTGGTTATAGGGAACCTCGTCCATAGGTTGGCCCTATACAAAGACACTATAACCCTCAGGAGAAGCTTGACTTCATGGTTGAAGTGCTACCTCAGCTTACACAGTGGATTGAGGACATTGGAGCTTATGAGTAAGTTGTGAGACAACCTTGTTGATGGGTAAGTCAATCACCAGCTTCCTGTCTTTCAATTTCTCTTCATCCCAATATTTATCATTTAGCAGAGGCAAGAGTCAAGCCCCTCAATTACCGCGCCCCAAGTGTTGATCTCATTTCTCCATTCCCTAGTCTTTCATCTCATCTCGCTTCTTCTATCCTTTTCCTTCCAAGAAGCCATCCTCCACACAAACAAGAAGTTCCACCTCCCTCCCCACCACTCTGCAAAGTGGTTTGAACCCCAACCTCGTCACTCCTCTTACTTTCCCAAGTCCATGTTCGGGAAGAGAATCAAGAATCCGAAGTTAAAGAAAATAGAAAGAAATGGAGCCCATGAGAGAAGACATGACAAAAATCTAAAGAGTTGGGTTCTGCAAAATTTGGGTTTACAAAGATCCTCGATGGTCAAGCTAATAGAGGAGGTCATAGTTGAAAGAACCAAAGTGGTGGTCGAGGCTAAGTTTGCAGCAGTAACAACAAGAAAAAATCAGTAGTTTGTTGATGGCTCTTTGTCTAAAGAGGATGTTGATCTTATGCCACACTGACCAAGTTAAGGAGGAGGAACAATTAGCTCCAAGTCCCATTCAAAAGGAGCAATGGGAGAGATCAAATCGGTGTTGAAGCCACTGAAGAAGGCATCATCAAGATTCTTTGCTTTCATTTCAAGGACTCGATTTGATTGATGAACCTTAATGGAGGAGGACCATACGATTTTAGAGGCCGAAGTGTGGGGAGTGGCTATAGAAGAACATTTGGTTCTCCCCCCCCACTTCATCCCCTTCAATATTTGATGTTGAAGAAGAGTTTGATTCTTCAAACTTCATGTTTAAAGATGAGGGGAACCATGGTGGACAATTTTTAAATGTGGAAGACATGCATGGAGGAGCTTAAGCACTGCATCGGGACAACAAGGAGGCACATTATCCTGCATCGACTTAGAGAGGATTGCTTTGACGGGAGAGGAGCCCATGGAGATCACATCATTTTTATTCCATCTCCCCACATTCCAAGCACATGAGCTCGCTGCCATGAAGGAGAACATTCAAGAACAATAGCCTATACTTCATAATAACCCTCTCGGGAACCAAGATTGGAATATATGAGTCTTCCATGTTCTTCACAGAGAAGGAAGAGAAAAGGAAAGAAGATGTCATCACCCCCTCTCACACCATCCATCCTTGAGGGTCAGCAAGAAGGCTCCATTCTTGGAGTTAGAGTTCAGGACCATGGGTAGATTCAAAGGACCATACCTTGTCCGATCGATATTTGGCTTCATTGGAACCAACAGAGAAGCCAAAACTAGTCGAACTGCCTACCTCGGGGCATGAGGATGAGTACCAAAGTACCAAGGGTCATCATCAACACCTCCAAGAGTCCAATGTAAGTCAGCTTGAGGAGGTATTTTCCATTAATGTTGATACCTTGATGATTTGGGTGGAAGAGCCAGGCTTAAAGTCAGTTTTCATTCATTCGAGGAAGCTATATTTAGTGTCAAACCATTTGCATGGATGTCTCTCTCTCGAGAAAGGAAGCTACTTCTCCCTACCGGGTTGCGGGACTTTTTAGCATTCTCTCTCTAGTTAGTTTAGGAGTAGGAGTAGGTTTTGTTTTCAGAGAAGAAGTGCTTGTGCACACTCTGCATGTCTCATTTGAGGCAAGTATGATTTTGTCTTTTACGTGTAAGTTTTGTTCATTTTTCTCCAAGGTGCACAAGGCTAGGCTCTTCACTATTTCATGGTAGAAGAATCATAGTTGCACATCAGTAATAGTTACAAATTCAAAAAACAATCCAAATGCGAGTAACTAAAGTTGTTTTGAAACAATCCATTTCACGATTGGACGGATGAAAGCCCTAGGTCAATACAATTTTCTACTCTCAGAAATTACATTTGAGATTTTCTTATGAAAATTAGGAGTACAAACACGTGGGTAGGCTCAAGGACGGAAAAACATAGAAAGTGCAGTGAGTCTGGGAGTACATTTTTAGAGGGGAATCGAGTTTGAGATCATCATTCTTGACTCCATGCCCAATGGACACGACATGACAAGGCAATTGGTCTTTTTCATCTAGCAGGTAGATACCCTTGTGAGTCGCGAATTGTTGTCCATATTTTTCCCCAAGAAAGATATTGGATCAGATTGACCCCGCACTAAAGTACCTAAGAAATCACATTGGGTTTCCTACAAACAGATTGTAAGAGGACTCTGTAATGGAAGTGGCAGAGGCCTGTGAAGATTAAACAACCCTGTGTAGGATAAATTTAGAAAACGGCTCATCAAGAGAACCGGGCATTAAATCCATTCTACGGATTATAGGTGGGCTCGGAAATAAAATTAATGTCACGAGAGAGGCCGGGAAAGAAAAGAAGAAAGCGTAAAGATCCAAAGTCTTGGGCTCAACAAAATTTAGAAAGAGTCAAAAATCAGCTAAGTATGGAGAAGGTAGCAAAGAGAGCCACATGTCGGAATGACACTTCTCCAAAGTTGAATCCAAGAAAGGAAGTTCAAATGAGCACCAGGATTCCATGTGTTGGAGCCCTAAAAGTTGTGCGGTCAGTTGAAAATTCTTTGTCTTGGCAAGAAAGAGCCCACATGTTGGCTCGACGTAAATCAAGATGGGAGTCAAAGGAAGACTCAAACTCATGCTAGCCCTCCACATAGAAAATGGTCAATGAGAGGTCAAAAGGTAGGCAAAGCGGGCCTGGCAAAAAAAGGCTAATTATAGAAGTGTTGGCGAGGATGCCACATGTCCAAGCAGCCGCATCTCAAGGGTAGATCCAAAGTAGAGACTCAAATGAGTGCAGGTTTGCCCACATAGCCCCGGGCAGGCCCAAAAAGGAAGGAGAAGAAGTTGAAAAGTCCAAAGACCCGTGGAGGCTTCCAAGTGTCAACTTGACACTCCTCCAAGGAAAAATTTTGATTGGGATTTTAGCAATCGCAAATCCTCCATGCGTCCATGTCTCGGAAAATGGGATAGAGTCAAGGTGAATAGTAGCCAATGATGGTGACATGGCCGGTGGAGAGCACCAAGTGTCCAAATGGCGGTGATTCAAGGATCGAACTGGTGGGGAGGTCTTTAAACAAGTGCCGAGACCGCCGCATGTCCCTAGTCAAGGAATATGACCCCACCGAGAAAAGATCTTGATCTATCTCTATACCTAATCTAAATCTTTTCCAAGGAGACAGGGGTAAAAGAGTATAAGAAATAAGAAATGACTAAACTACCAGGTGATGCACCAAAGGAATGATGAACACTTATTTTGCTAATAGACACAAACCAACAAAATGCATACAATAAACAAGCACATAGATAGCCAGATCTATAATGGAAGACCAAATGAAAGCAAAAGAGACAAGAAAGGATCTAAAATGATCACATATGTGTTTTATTTCTCTGTGGATTGATACAATTCATTACAAAGTAGCCAAAAGGTAGAAATGTATTGCAATTTTAATGGAAGGCCTGAACCCCACAAATCCCTTTGCTAGAAGGAGAAGGGAGCTTGCAAAACAAAGAATGTCCAACCCTTTACAATGAATCTCACCCCACATTTATAGATTCGATCAAAGAGAAGAAAGAGAGAGAGAAGTGGGAAAAGTAGGTTAAAGCTCAACCACTGCTTGTTAATGCTTCTGATAAAATATGCCCCCAAATCCATCTTTTACTACATCAATCCTTGGTTTGGTACCTTGAAGGAAGAGGAACAATGGAATGGATCAATCAAATCTGAATTTGATTTAGTTGTTGAGCAAGAGATCCTGCATTAAAATCCCAAAGACATTTCCTCCATTTTCCTTTACCTAACCTCCTCAAAATTAAAGTTTTAGACCTCCATGGTGTGGGAGGTGAGATCTTTCCAATGGTGTTAGATTTGCAATATTTTGATCTTGAGTCGAAAGATATGCCCCTTCAAAGTTTGTATCGAGTCCATACAAATGGGTGGGAAAACAATTTGAAAAATGGGTCCCCTTTTGATATGGGACACGTGGCAGCCAGATTAGAGAAAAATTGGGCTCGTGGGTCCGCAATTTACCTTTTGCCCTTTTGCAGAAAAAATAAAACTCAAAAAACTCCCACGGCCCCGAAGCTCCGCTTGGACACGTGGCACCCTTTGGTTGACTGGGGGATGTGCTTCCATCTTTATCTTTGTGCCTTTGAATGAAAGGAAAATTTTCACCTTTTCCTCCAACTGCCCACTTTGGTTTTGACTTGGGGCTCAAATGCTGACTTTTTCCTTGGGTGGAGTTATGGGCCATTTTGTAACTTTTACTCCTTTTGAGATAACAAGGGGAAAAAAAACTTTTCCCCCGACGATGGCCCGCTTTCCTTTGGGACACACGGTACATTTCGGCGCTCATTTGGGAACCTTTTCTCTATTCAACCCTTGAATTAGTGCCATTAAGACACTTGGCAGCCTCTCGCCAGCCTGGCCCATGCATTGACTATTCAACCACTCTCCCTTTGGAATAACACGTGGAGGCACCACGCTTGCTTGAAAACCCGCCCAAAGTTTTCCTTTAGAGGAGCATCGAGTTGACACTTGTCGGCCTCCACTGATCTGTGGACTTTTCAATGGTCCCTCTTACTTTTTAGACTTTGGGCTACGTGGCGAGCTTGTGCTCATTTGGGTCTCCACCTTGGGACCAACTCTTGAGATGTGCCACACTGACACTTGGCATTCTCCACTTACACATCTATACTTAGCCAATTTGAAGCCCACCCTATCTTTTTGACTCTATTTGACCATTTTCTACGTGGAGGGCTGGTGCAAGTTTGAGTCTCCACCTGGGCTTCCTTTCCAGAATTTTACGCCGAGCTAACACTTGACACATGCTCTTCTTAGTTGAAGACTTTTCAATGGCCCCATAACTTTTGGGGTTTTGGATGCATGGAATCCTAGTGCTAGTTTGGGCTTCCTTTTTGGATTCACCTTTGGAGAAGTACCATTAGGACACGTGGCTCCTTTCCTACCTCCTCCATACTTAGTCGATTTTGGACCCTTTTCTAAACAGTTTTGAGCCCGAGGACTTCGGATCTTCACCATTTCTTCCCTTTATTGTTTTTGGTTCCTCTGGCACTTCCCCTTCTTTTACCGACCCTATTATTTCATAGTTGAGTCTACCTGTAACTTGAAGAATGGATTTAAGACATCGAAACGGCTGACAGAGTCATTTCTTTTGCACATGGTCCTTTAGTCTTTCTCGCCTCCGCCACTCCATGGTTGAGTCCTTCTATGACCAATTTGTAGGATTTGAATGAGTTTTCTCAGGTTCTTCTTCTATGGGGTCATGGTTGATCCAATATTTGGCCCAGGGGGTGAAATATGGATAACAATTTGGTGACTCACAAGGGTATCTTCCTACTAGATGAAAAGACCAATTGCCTTGTCATATCCATTGGGCATGGAGTTGAGAATGATGGTCTGATATTGATTCTACCTCTGATTCATGAGCCCGGCTGTTTACACTCTCAATTTTCATAAGAAATCTCAAAATGAAGGTTTCTAAGAGTAGAAAATTGTTTTGACCAGGCTTCATCTATCTCTCTGAATGGACTGCATAAGAGCAAAAAAACAACACCACAACTATATACAAAATTTGAAATCATACATGCTCCAAATGGAACATGCAAAGCATGCAAAGCACTTAGGAAAAAAGCAACCTACACTACAACAAGACAATGTGCACAAGCACTTAGAGGAAAGAGAAACTAAACTAATATGTACAGGGTGAGACTTTCCTTTTAGTAGTAGTGCTTAAGATAGATCCCATTCACTAGAATCTGCAACTCTTCACCCTCCAATGTAGACAATTGGAAAGCATTGCTACTTTTGCATCTTGTGACCATATAGGGGCCACTCATATGGCATCAAACTTGGAATGCCTTCCTGGTTTTTCTCGATCTGCATCCCATTTCAAAACCAGGTCTCCTTCCTGGAAGGTCCTTGCTTTTTCCTTCTTGTCAAAGCATTTCTTGATTAAAGCTTGATTCTTCTCTATTGCTTGGAGAGCATGCTCTGGTTTCTTCTAATTCTATCAGCTCCACATACCTGGCCTCCATTGGTTCAAATTCAGACATCTCTAGTTGCTTCATGAGCTCCAATGTTGGTAACTCAAGTGATATAGGAAAACACGCTTCTTTCCCATAGACAAGTTTGAATGGAGAGCTACCTGTAGATCTCTTGGGTGTTATTCTATCAGCCCATAAGGTTGTTTTGAGCTTTGTGTGCCAAGTCCTCTGATTCTCATCAAGATTTCTTTTGATGATCTTTAGCAGGTTCTTGTTTGTGGACTCAGCTTGGCCATTACCTTGAGGGTAATAGTTTGATGAAGTACTCAAATAAGTCCCATTCTTAACAAGCCCATCTGTGATCTTGGAACCTATGAATGCTAATGCATTTTCTGATATGATGGTGGCTGGCACTCCAAATCTGGTCACTATCCCTTCATAGAAATCTAGGATACTAGACTCATTGGCTTCCTTGAGTGCCACTACCTCGGTCCACTTGGTGAAATAATATGTCATTGTTAGAATCCATTTGTGGCCTTGGCTTGAATTTGGATTGATGACTCCAATGAATTCCAATCCCCATTGCATGAAAGGTTGGTCGACTGAGATTGGGTGCAATGGAAGTGTTGTTAGCCTTTCCTTGCCTTTGAAGAATGCACAATTCTTGCACCTCTTGATCCATGTGTAGTAGTCACTAAACACTCTGGGCCAATAATAACCTACTTTCATGATTTTGAGTGTTGTCACTCTTGGAGAAAAATGGCCTCCACTGCTTTCAACATGGAATTCTTGTAGCACTCTCTCCACCTGATCTGTCCCAATGCATCTCAGCAGAATGCCATTGATGTCTCTTTTGAACAAGACACCATCAATAAGAACATATGGGATGGCCTGTAGCCTAAAATGTCTCCTTTTTGCTTTATCTCATCCCATGAGGACACATGCCTATTTGAAGGAAGTGCACCATGTCTTGGGTCCAACAAGGAGCAGGTACATCATCTCTCCCTTCTTCTTGATCATCTTGTAGAACAAAACAACCTCCTTTTCACTGTTTGTTTCATCTTGTTGACCTGAGGCTAGTTGTTCACACAACCCTTCCCATGGACCAGCTTGGTGACCTTGATCTCAATGTCATATTCCATGACACGAGTGATCCATCCGCATGCTTCTCATTCAAGTCCTTGCTGAGAAGGAATTCTTTAACTCTCTGCATGGGAGACCAATAGTTGGATTTTGTTGTTTGAAACCAAATGCTTAAACTTCTTCAATCCTCTGATCACACGCCAGACCTACTTCTCAATGAAGGAGTACCTCACCTCATAATCTTCTAGACTCTGGCTAAAGAAAGCAATTGGTTATTCTGTACTTTCTTTGTTCTGCTGAACCAAGATTGCAGAAATTGTGTCACTACCACCAAAGGCATACAATATGAAGTCTTTGGAAAATATGGATTCACAAGAGTTGGGGCTTGTGATATGGCTTCTTTGATAGCCTCAAAGCTTGCTTTTCCTTCATTTGTCCACCTGAATGCTAAGCTCTTCTTCAAGCATCAACGTTATTGGCTTAACAAGGGCAACAAAGTTTGGAACAAACTTATGGACAAAATTGATTTTTCCCAAGAATCTTTGAAGAGCCTTCTTGTGACTTGGCAATGGCAATGCTCTTATTGCTTGAACTCTCTCTCAGGTCAATTCCAATCCTTCCTTTGATACAATATGGCCTAGAAGCTTTCCTTCATGGGCCAAGAATATGCATTTTTAGGGTTCAATGACACCCCAAAACTCTACACCTTTGGAACACTTGCCTTAGGTGGAAAAGGTGGTCTGCTACATTTTTGGAAAACACCATAATGTCATCCAGATAGATCAGCACTATTTTATTGATCAGCCCCTTGAATGCCATATCCATTGCCCTTTAAAAAGTGGCTCCGGCATTGGACAATCCAAATGGCATTTTTTTGTAGGCATAGGTGCCCCATTTGGTGGTGAAAGTTAGTTTTGAATTGATCATCTTCTTTCACCATGATCTGGTTGTACCCTAAGTAGCCATCTAGGAGGGAGAATCTCTCTGACCCAGACACTACTTGCAAGATCTGCTCCATTGAAGGGAGTGGGTAGTGATCTTTGAGGGAGGCTCTATTCAAATCTCTAAAGTCAACACACAACCTAATTTCTCCATTTTTCTTTCTGAATGGGACCAGGTTTGTAACCCAACTTGAGTGTTTGATTGGAAATATGATACTCACCTCTATCAGCTTGTTCAACTCCTTCTTCATCAGAGGCTCAATATGTGGGTTGATTGTCTCTTCTTCTTCCTGATGGGATGAGAAACTAGATCTAGTTCGATTGTGTGTTGTGCTAGTTTTGGATTGAACCCTCTTAGGTCTTCATAACTCCAAGAAAACACATCTGGAAATTCTTGGAAAAGTTGTATGAATTCATACCTTTCTTTTCGGTGGCCACTTTGCCAATTTGAAGTGTTTTGTCTTCTCCAACTGGGATTGACTCTGAATCTTCTCCTTTGATTTGTATGTTAGCCTTCTCCTTTCTAAACTGATCATTAGGATTGAAAATAGATTCCAGTGTCACTAAGCCTTTGGGAAGCTTGTTTGTATGTAGTGTATACTATCTGATTCCCGTATTGCTGCTCTAGTCTGCTTTGGTTTCTAGCTGAGAATTCAGCTTCTTCTTACAAAAATTTAATGATCTGTTGATCATTCTCAAACACCTACCAACATGTGTTGTTATCTAGCACTATTGGCCTCACAACTATATGGATATGTGGTTGTTCTTTGTCTCTTTTGATGTTGTCAACCACATCAAACATTTGCTCCACTACTACAAGTCTATCAACAACTTCATTCTCCTTCCTGGGTATGGACACAATGTTGAAGGCCTCAAAATCCTCCATGAGATCCCATACCCTACTCTTGTAGTTCTTGAGCAAGTCATTTTGACAACATTAAGTCCTCTGACTTGATTGGCAACTAGTTCACTGTCACCAAACACTTGCAAGTTCTTGATTCCTAGCTTCCTTGCCCAATGAAGACCTTAGACCAAAGCCTCATATTCAGCAATGTTATTTGAGAAAGAAAACTGGAATCTAAAGGCTGAATAATATTTCATACCTTTGGGGACACAATCATAGCTCCTCCTCCAGCTCCTTGTCTACTCCTTGAGCCATCAAAGAACAATTTCCATACCTCATTGTCATCCTTGTATTTTGGCTTAATTAGGTCAAGAAGAGGATGATTTTCTTCATGTAGGTAGTAGACACCTAGCTCAGATTCTTCCATCTCCTTATAGGGTCAAAAGCATGAATTTTTTGGCCCACTCATCGAGAGTCAAGTCTGGGATACATCCCACCTTGGTATTTGCTTCACAAGTGCTTAGGAGGTCTTCTTGATCAAAAGATGAGCAATTGGCATTGATTGGGCTAGGCACATAGGATTCAATATGATAATCAGCAATAGGTTTAGATATGATTGTGGCCTTCACCCCATACCTTGTTCTAAAGAGCATATGTGACCAATCAACAGACAGTAGCCTCCAATTTTGGCTAGTGAAGTCCCTAGACAAACACAAAGCAAAATGTGGTGGAAAATCTATGATTGACATGTTTTGTAAAATAGTCACATTAGGGCAAGGCATGTAGAGTGAGACTCAGATCCTTGATGATTCCCATAGTGGTCACTACTTATCCCATCTAATTGACTACTCCTCTAGAGATGACCTCATATTGGAGACCCAACTGATCAGCTATTTGTTTGGGCATCACATAACTACTAGCCCTAGAATCAATCATACAATTGTGCACCAATTTGTCTCCAATAATCAATGAGACATAGAATGGAGGAGGTCTCAGGTTCTTACCTTGTTGTTCTCCTTGGTTCCTCCCTAGTTGAACTGCATTGGCAAGCACTCTCTCTTGTTGGTTAGGGGTTGATTTGAACTTGACCAATTCTGCATGGTAGTTTGCAACAGATCCCTCTACCCTAGAATGGCCAATGACTCCCATAGTGAAATGTTCACACTTTTCCTCTTCATTTGCTCAATAATATTGAATGAGCTATCCTTTTGCTGCCCCTTCCCAGACATATTTCTTTCTTGCACATGGGTTGTTACAACCGGTGCCTGACTGGATTTGGAAGGTGGCTTGGATTGGTTCTGCATGTTGGGAGTTATACTTGGAGCACCATGACCTTGTGGAGTGATGGAAGGTTGAGGGTCACCTGAGTTTAGTGGTTTCCCTCTCCAATATTTCTCTTTTTGGACCATGTATTGGCAGCTACACTTTGAGAAGGGAACTGATTCATCCCATAAGTCTTCACCGCCAATTTACAAGCATAATCTCTCTTGGAGGTCCACTTTGTTGAGCTCCTTGCTGCTGATCTTCCTCTTGGCTAGGTTCTTGTGGCACCATATTGGTTTACACCATCAAGGCCTGATTTAGAGCACCATTAAAGCACATTGATTGGTTATGTGGTGATGACTGCATGAAAAACACCAATCATATTCTTGTGCCATATTGTTCTTGTGTAGGAACCAATGCCCTTGATGTTGAAGTTGTGTTTGGATCATACGACCTGAAAGGTCTAGTAGCTTGGGGTTGTCCTTGGTTTTGGCTCTGATTTACAATCTGAGGTGGTGGCCTATTGTGCTGATACTGGGGTCTAGCTTGATATGAGCCCGAGCCTGAGATACGGTCGATATACGGCCTAGAACTTTGAGCTTGTTATCTTTTGATGGTTACTAGCTCATTTCCCTAGGTTTGAAGTTGTTTCATGACTTCCTAGAGTTCCTTAGAGGTGTTAGATGATGAAGTGGAAGCTTCAGCTGAGCTTTGACTCCTGGGGGTGGGTATAGGAGCTAATGTGGGCATTTGGCTAGTATCTGGGTTTCCTAACTTAGGTATAGAGGCATGGATGGCCTAGGAGTGATTTTTCCAGCCTGAATCAAATGGTTCTCAGCCCCTATGGAAAGGCTATAGGGTAGGTAAGGTTATACCCCCCATTGACTGAATCATCAAAGAAATATAGAATTTAAAGCCTAAGAAAGTATAAGAAGGCACCTTCATTAGTGGGCTTTACTGTTGTTGGAATCTGTCCCAAGTCCGCTGGAATCTGAGGTTAAAGTTCTATTCAACTACTCATTTGGGGCTCTCTTGATCATTTTTAGTTGCTCCAACAAGGATAAGTTATCACCTTTCTCTCCAAACTAGTTGTGAAGAGTTGTGCATAGCTGATTCCAATTCTAGATAGAGCCTACCTCAAGACTCTTGAACCATTGTGAAGCTTTCCCTTGAGTGAAGAGGTGAGCAACTTGACTGCAATGTCCATCTCATGGAATCTCATGGATTTTACATACATTTGCAATATCTTGGACATGATCACCAGGAGAAGTTTGGTTTTCCCAGTGAAATATGGGATGCTCTTTAATGCTGCTAATCGAGACCAGATTTTGTGCATTCAAGAGCGAGTGGACTACTGCTAGTGAAGTTGACATAAGGATTTGGCTGAGCCATTCTGATTGGTCTGAGCACCCCTCTTGATTGAGAGAATGGCCTGCTGGGAGGAGGTGTTGATAAGGCTCTGTTTGGTGGGGATAGAGACCTCTGGGTTCTTCTTCCTCTTCTCCCTTTGTCTGGGGACAAGTCTAGATAGAAAAATAATCCCTCTTCTCTAGTTCTTGACCGTGTTTGTATTCTTCTCATGAACTTGCTTGGACTATTGAAACCAAGTAGATTTGTTTCTTTTGGAGTTACCAGATGTACAATTTTAAGGCTTCTTAAAAGCCAGAATCACAACAAGTGTACATCAATTCCTACTGTAATAAGATGGAGACTTCTTAGTCCCACCGGCATGCCAAAACTATTAGTGCAAAATCACAACACCCCAAATGAGTTCTACAGTCTGCTTTTCTAAGGCAGAGTCATTTGGTGTGATTGCATAACATTGAACTTTCCCTAAGGTGTGGGACCTTTGCAAAATGGAAAATATCTCAGATTAAAGGTTGGTTCCTTATTCCTCTATTTAGGTGCATACATGAGAATTTGTAGAGGATCTATCTCTATACCTAATCTAAAACTTGCCAAGGAGACATGGGTAAAAGGAGTATAAGAAATAAGAAATGACTAAACTACCAGGTGATGCACCAAAGGAATGATGAACACTTATTTTGCTGATAGACACAAACCAATAAAATGCATACAATAACAATAAGCACAGATAGCTAGATCTATAATGGAAGACCAAATGAAAGCAAAAGAGACAAGAAAGGATCTAAAATCGATCACAGATGTGTTTTATTGCTCTGTGGATTGATACAGTTCATTACAAAGTAGCCAAAAGGCGAAACGATTGCAATATTAATGGAATGCCCGAACCCCACAAATCCCTTTGCTAGAAGGAAAAGTAATAGTGCTTTCAATATTTTCATCATTGACTTGAGTTAATATGGCTGAGATTGTTTCAACTCCTGCAAGTGCATACATTGTAAAATCTTTATCAAAATTGGGATTTGCAAGAGTGGGAGCCTGAGATATGGCTGTTTTGATTACTTCAAAACCTTCTCTTCCTTCACTGGTCCAAGAGAAAGTTTTCTCTTTCTTTAGCATAGCTGTGAGTGGTTTAACCAATGTTGCAAAATCTGGAACAAATCTTCTAACAAAGTTGATTTTTCCAAGAAAATGTTGTAATGCCTACTTACGATGGGGCAATGATAGCTGTGATATGGCTTTGATCTTGAAAGGATCAATTGTTAAACCCTAATTAGAAACAATATGGCCAAGTAGCTTGCCTTGATGTACTGAAAAGATAGATTTCAGTGGATTCAAAGATATTCCAAATTGCCTGCACAACTGAAAATTTTGCTTTAAGTGCATTAGATGTTCTTTAGAATCTTTTGAAAATACAATAACATCATCTAAATAAACAAGGATGCATTTATTTAATAAGCTGTGAAAAGCCATGTCCATTGCATGTTGAAACGTTGCACCAGCATTTGAAAGACCAAAAGGCATTCTTTTGTAAGCGTAAGTACCCCACTTAGTAGTAAATGTTGTTTTGTATGTATCTTCTTCTTGGACTAAAATCTAATTGTATCCATTATAACCATCTAGAAGAGATAGTCTATTTGAACTAGAAATTGTTCTCAAAATCTGATCCATATTCGGTAGTGGGTAATGATCTTTTAAAAAGCCTTATTAAGATATCTGAAATCTACACATAATTTGATTTCTTCTTTCTTCTTCCTAACAGAACAAGATTGGCTACCAAACTTGAATGTTTAACTCGGGAAAGATAATACCGATTCAATTAATTTAGATAATTCTTTCCTCATCGAGGCTTTATTTTGGGATTTATAGGCCTCTCGTTTATGTCTAATAGGTTTAGAGTTTGGTTGTAACTCAATTGTATGTTGTGCTAAACTGGGATCAAATCCTTTCAGATCTTGGTATTTCCAAGAAAAAATATCCTTAAACTCTTTGCAAAGATCAATAAATGACTGCTGTTTTTAGCTAAGAAACATACCTTTCTAAGAAATAGCTTTTTCCCTTCAACAACCGAGATTTCTTCATAATTATCAGCCAGCGAGTTGACATTTTAGTCTTGACCTTTCTCAACTCGATCGTCAATGCTAAAGATGTCTTCCAATGTGACCAAACCTCGAGGCGAGTTTATTTGTCTTCAAATGAACAATCTGGTCACCATATAAATGTTGTAATTTATCCCGATTAATCGCAGAAAAATCAGCTTCTTTTCTCAAAACCTCGCTGATTTGATCATCACTTTCAAAAACTTTCCAATTTGAGTCATTATCGTGTACCGAGGGCCTAACAATTAACTTTATATGAGGGTGGATTTTGCTATTGTCAACTGTTCCAAAGACTTCAAAACTAGCCCCAATTGCCAAGTCTGCTTGCATGCTTGTTTTCAGCTCTAGGAATAGACTCGAATGTTAATAACATTGAAATATTCCATTAAGTTCTGAAACTCTATGTCCTGTAAGAATTCATTAATGGGTTCTTACAAACATTGAAATTTCTTACTTGATTAATAACCAGCTCGTGAGTCACCAAAAATCTATAGCATGATGATACCTTTCTTTCTTGCCCAAAGTAAGCCATGAATTAATGCTTCATATTTAGCTACATTGCAAGTACATGAAAATTGGAGATTCAAAGCTGAAAAATACCTTTCGCTCATTGGGGAAGTGAGAATCGACCTGCTCCCTATCCTTTCTCGCTTTTCTTAGCTCCATCAAAATGAAGCTTCCAAATCCCTTCGTTGAATCTTCTGCTTTGGACAGTAAGGGAAGCGGTGTATTTTCTTCATGCATACAATACACACCAAACAGTGTTCCTAAACCTCTTTGAAAGGATCATGAGCATGTTCTTCCACTATCTTTTCATCCATAAACATGTTAGAAACACCATCTAATGCTTTGAAACATGAGCTACCTCATCAAAATCGATCGATCTAGGGCTAAATAATTAGCCACCGCATTTGAAGAGTGAGGTTCAATATGAAATCTAGCCAATGGCTCAATTGATAATAACTTTAGTACCATAACGAGTAGTGAAAAATAAGGACCAATCAAGAGAGATAACCTCCTATTTTTTTGCTATGAAATCTCTAGATAAGCATAAAGCAAAGTATGGAGGCAAGTCTAAAAAAAAGCATCTTGTATAATAGAAACATTTGGGCAAGCATGTAACGTCACTTCTAAATTTTCGATTATACCGATTGTATTAGTTGTAGTTCCATCAAGTCGTAAGACACTCCTTTCTATAGGCTCATCCCACATGCACCTACTTTTTCTCGCAATCGCTTTTAGCAAAATTGTGCCACCGCACCATTGTCCACCATACAATTATGAACTAGATGTTCTCCAATAATTAGTGATAAATAAAATGGTGGTGGTTTCTTGATGTCATGAGCATTCAGAACCTTCTGAACCATCCACTTAACTTCTTTAATTTGATCTTGTTCAAACGTTCCAAGGACCATGTCTATCTTTTGAACTTCTTTTTCGCCATTTGTATTTGAAGAAATCTGTAGCTTAGCTAGTTCATGAGAGAGTAAATCTTGTTGTCCAGGAATACTTAGAGTGTCCCACATTGAGATATTAACATTATGCTTTTTCATTACATCAACAATGTTAAAAGAAGCAATTGTTTTAGAGATGATTCAACTGTCTTAGAGTAGGCCTTAGCGAAACTTGATTCCGCTTCAATTGTCTTGGATATTTGAGGTATAAACAGTCTTCTTGGATCAGGCTATAGCTATTTTTGATGACTTTTATCAAATGGAACATTTGTTTTTTTAGGAACAATAGGGTTGTTGGTTGACTTTGAAATTGTAGATGTTGTCTTATCAGTGACAATAGGCATGATAGGCCTATTTTGTTGTTTTTGACTTTCAAAGCAGCTTTCCCTTGGGCCCCGGTAGTGATCGCAATGAAATTCTCCTCATTAAAACCGACTAAATTCTATTCAGGTGGTTTTTGAACATGAGTTCCTTACCGCCCACCCTCCATTTGAGGCATGAACAATGTTTCGAGATTGAGGTGTGCAACAAGATTCGATTCGAGAAAATCATTTGAGCAAGTTGTCACTGAATGAGGTTGATTACACGGTTGACACCACTCTTCCGTAGTCATATTAATCGGGACTAAAGCATTAGATGAACTAGGAGCCTTTGGGTCAAACTAGCTTTGCTGGTTAGGTGCTTATAATTTTGATTATGTTGATAAGGCTGCCTATTTTGTTGATTTTGTTGATTTTGCTTTGATAAGGAGCTTGATAGGGTTGTTAGGTAATGCAATCCTATCCTCAATCGAAGTCAATTTATTTCCCATAGTTTGCAAATCTTTAAATACATCATCGATGGAGCTACAACAAAGAGGTTCTATGATTCTAATATGTTGAGGAATAGGTGCTAAATCGCCAAAAAAGGCATCAAGGTCTTAGTGCCAATTTTCCGGCTTGAATAAGACTTTTTTAGCTCGGATAACGATATCATAGGCTGTTGGGAGTGTCTCTCCCCCATTGATTGAATCATAGTTGAGATATCACCTGTTTAATGATCTAAGATAATAAAGGAAATCATGATCACTTGAGGCTTAACACTTACTCGGAATTCTCTCCCAACTTCGGAAAATGAATATTCAAACTGGACATAAATTCATTGGGAGCTCTTTTAATGGTGGACATCTATTCAATAAGATACAAATGATCCGAATTATCTCGGAACTATTTCAGCAATTTTTCACCTAAGTCATCCCAAGTTCTTATGCTTCCAATTTCTAGGTTTCTATACCATGTAAGGCTCCCTTTAAAATATGTAGCTAAAAGTCTTAAAGCTACGTCTTCATGAGTGATGTTATGAATCGCACATAGGGCTGCAACATCCTTGATATGTTCAACATAGGGTAACCCGATTTTCACCGTGAATGATGACAAACTTTTCATGGAAGCATTAGGAATGTCATGGTAAACTGGGATTACTAATGGACTGCCATTAGTAAAGGTTACAAAATTCCTTGGTGGTTGAATAGCCATTTGAAAAACTAGGATGTTAATTGAGAAATTGATACATGGTGAAGGAATATTAGGAGGAGGGTTATCAAAACCAGGTCTATTATAAGGTAAAGTATTACCAACTCTTCTCCTTCTAGCAGAATTCAAAGGTAAAGAAACAAACTCAGAAGGAATTCCTCTTACCGATGATCTTGTAGTCACTTTAGGCATGGAACATGCTGCAATATTGGTCTGAAATCAGCTCTGTGGAGTTGCCAAAAGATCTTCAAATCTTTAAAATAAATTTTTACAACTTGCTCCCGAAAGTGACTTTTAATTTCTTTGTAAATCTCTTTGTAGAATTTGTAATTTGCATGCAGATCTGATTCGTGCTCCCACCCAACATGCCAAAAACTATTCTCTCGAAAGTGCACCCTGTAGAGAGATGGCTACAAGTTTTCTAAGCTTGCATAATTGATCTCTCTCTTTCGTAGATACAATGGAAACACCTTAGGTCTGTGGGTATACCTATTTTGAGGTGAGTCTCTGGTATCAAGGCCGGTTCCTTGTTGGTGTATCCTAAACTGATTTCTGGGAGTTTGAGAGTAAAAGATGACTGTAAAATAAATAAAACTGAGGTGATACACCAAATTTATGTGAGGGCTTTGACTGAGTATATGCACAATTGTTATGGGAAGGATTCTTGATGCACGAGCCAATAGTTTATTGCAGAATATTTAAGGGCAAACACTTGGTGATACTGAGGGAAAATCACAACAATACTAATAAGTTAACATGCACATTAAAATTAAGCAAAAAATACTGAATTTGTAGTAGGGTAAGATGATTGATCAGGGAATTTACATTCACAAGACTAATAGAAACATACACAAGACTGCAAATAATTGGAAAGGCAGAAAATACTTCACACACAAAAGGCAAACTGCAAAATTGCTTTAGTACTCATATATCCAAAAATTCCTCCCTAAGTTCCCCTTGTCCTTTGCAAAGGCACACAATATATAGCAAAAATAAAATTCACCCTCTTCTTAAAAAAGCCTAAGACTTGTACTCACCCATATACATTCTATTTTTATCCTTTAGTTAATAATAGATAAAGGAATAAAAATAGAGCATGCAATTACAAATAGGCATTAATAGCCTTGATTACAATTGGTCAACTGAAGTTGAGTGATCTATTTTTAAGAAAGAGAAGGATGAATAATTTTCTAAAAATAAGATTACTTGCTAGGCAAGTCTCTCTCCATGAACATGCAACTTTGTCTTCTTCTCTATTTTGTCTTGTTGTGAAGGCATGCAAAAATACAACTCCTTGTTTGTGAGCAAAATAATTACATTAATTGCAATACTTTGCAAAATAATTCATCCAAATATCAATCCTGATTGGGACCACCTTTGTCTCTGATGTTGACACTCATTCTATTTTCTAGTGATCACATGGATAACACTTGCAACTCCACTTCAACTCCTTGGCGTGGGGACCACCTTTACTTTACCAGGTTTGGCCACCTTTGTGGACTTAGCATATTTTTCAAGGTTTTAGATACACATGGGCACTTTGTAAAAGTCACCACACCATGCTCGACCACCTTTTGATTATGCACGACCAATAGTTTTTCTTGTCGGCTTTGTATGTCTAAATGATATATAATTTAGAAATTCACCTTTTCGGTGATCATTGGGTATAATTTGGTTGCCCCTTTATATTATTTGGAGTATGCACTATGGTTAGACTTTGAAAGTCATTGCAAATGTTTTATTTGATGGACACGTGGCTATCCCCTTCTCCACGGTGACTCACCCCTTGGTAACTTGTCGGTGGCTTTGATATTTGTTGATTGTTCTGGGCCCTTGATCTCTTTGTACCTCTATTTCATCCTCGATCGTCGATTTTAAACTTGTGGTTTAGGTTTCGGCCGTGGAGGCTCGGGCTTGCGGGAATTTTTTGGAACCTTAGTCTCTTTTTTACAAAAGTTTCAAACCTTAAAAATAACCCCTGGCCTCCACTTTTGTTGTAATGATGACACGTGTACTTCTCGGGCCTGTGGGCCTTGCGAAAGCTTGGAAATTTTAACTTTTGCAAAATGTTTCAAAACTTAAAGAGGGCCTCGACCCCACCTTTTTTGCTTCTGTTCTAGTGATGACACGTATACACTGTGGACTTTCGGGCCTACGGAGGAAACTTTGACACTTTACAAAATTTGAAAATTGACAAATTGGACTAAGTTCGACCGCCATTATTCTATCCCGATGAATTTTTCCTCGATTTTGGTGATCCATTTGTGAGCGTCGATCTGTGTACTTTGTTTATTTTTATCGTTGATCACAAAAGCATGATTAGGGTTTCTGACTGTGCATTGAATGTGGTCGGTGGGAACTAACCATGGTTATTTGTTTCAAGCTCTGAGCATGATTCTCGGCCTTTGATCTTTTTCCTTGATGAAGCTTGATCGTTGATCTCAAACCGTGGTTGAGTTTGAACCTAACCCATACTTGGATTCGGGTGGTAAAGGAAAGCTTGGGTCTAATGATCATTTCATTCGGTTTTTTCTAGTTTGTGGGCGAAGCCCTAGCAAAATTTTCTTCGACGCCATTATTTTCTGTTCTCAACTCGAGCTCGGCTACACCTATATTTTGTAGCTCTTCCTCTATCTTTTTTTCTGAGGAGATGGTTGTAAAGGTGGCTGCCATGGTTATATGTCTTAGAGCTCGGTTCTATTCCCCTTTTCGGTCTTTGTTCTTTTGTTCTATCTCTGATTTTCTGAGCAAGACCATGGCCATTGTTTTCTATATGGGTTTTGATGGTACCCTCAACCTTGAAATGGATTCTAAACCTGCTCCATTACTCTTTGAGCATGTGATTTCTTGATCAATGGGCACTCGTAGTCACTTTACTCGAAATCGCCAAGGATTAAGGTGAGTGTATTCTTTGGCCCAATCTGCATCATGAATTATAGATCTGTATTTTTTGAGTTCTAGGTATCTGTAGATATGTGACTTTGAGAAATTCTTCAACTCTGTGTAGAAAATATCTGTAAAAGTTTGAAGTATTGGTTTCATCATGCACTTATAATCACATTTCCTGGTTTTCTTGTATTTTTCACGCTCGGCCATTGATAAGAATGAGCTCGAAAAGGACTCTGTGATTATTGTGTTTCTATATGAAGCTCTGATTTACTTTGTATGAGTTCATTTTTGCTTTATGGATCCATTGATTGGCCAGGATCTGTGCTTTTGAGTTCCTGTAACCCCACTTTACCTCTGAAAGTGCTTCTTACTTTGATTTGAAAAGGTGGTTGCCATAGAAGTAGAACTTTTTCCAATATCGGGTCTCCATTCTTTATTACAGCCTCGCTCCTCCCTTAACTCCAGATATGAACATTTCTTGATTTGGGTATTCATATTTCATACACCGTAGTGTCTCTGATTCAAAGTTTGAGCTGAATCTACACTTCTTATCTGACATTTGTTTCTGTAGAGGCTTTGTATATACTTTGTTTCCCCTATTTGATCATGGCTAGGAGTTTTGAACTTGATGATCCCTATTAATGTTTGAATTTCTTTGGTCGGATCTATACACACTCTGATAATGTAACTTGAATATGATTTTAATGGAGATGACAATCTCTGAAATACTATAACATTTCTTTGACTTGGGTATGTGTGAGTTTGCAAGGTTGAATGATGTTGATAAAAACTATAAATGAAGTGGCTGCTTGTTCATCTCTTCCTTCAGTTCACTTTTTGAAATGCTTGTTTGTAACCTGTAGTTGCACTTATACTCTTTGATACCTGCAGTAATTTTAAGCAATTCTTGATCTGTTTTGATGCCATTATCAGGCATAAGCCTTGATTCAGATACTTTGTTCTATTACTTTTACTGCATTTCTTTGATTTCAGTTTTATATAGATATTGGAAAAGTTGTAAATATCCATTTTACATGGCGAAGCCCTGTCAAAATTTTCCCATAATTCCTTTCCTTTAACTGAAATCTGGAAAATGTAACTTGTCTGCAAGCATCTTCTTTGTTTTGTATTGTAACCTCTTCCATTTGTAGACAATATCTAAGTTTCAGTTACATTGGTCCTCCTTTTTCAGCATGTACATGATTCTTTCTTCTTGGTTGCAACCTGTATCTGCACACTTTAAGAAAATAGTTAGAAAAATTAGGCTTTTGGCCTCTCTTATGTCCATGTTTCTTATTCTCTTTTCTATTTCTTCTTTCTGAGTGAGATATGTAGTTTGATCTTCAAGTAATCTATATCTCCTATTGCTTAGAGATCCATATGCACGAATTAGGTAGTGTAGGAATATGGATTAACCCTGAGCTCTTTATTGATGATTCCTTTCTTTTACTTTTTAGGTACCATGCCTTGAGGATGAAAGGAGCTGGCAAGGAGATGCTCTACACAACGAAGAATATACAAAGGAAATGATGGGTTCACTCATACTCCTTTGCTTTCTATTTCATGCATGTGTACCTCTTTCTTCAGTAGATGTACATTACTTTTTAGTCACATCCCACGGCTTGTGTGGGAAACATTTGACCTTCCTTGTGAATAAAACATTGAATTCTGTAAATGAGTTGTATATTTCTTTCTGCATTTCAACTTTCTGTATGGATTGTATAATGAACTAAACAACTCAGTAACATAATTGAATGTCATCATGAAGGAAAGAACATTGATGAGAACTTATAAAATCAGTAATGAACCCTGATCTTTTGATATTTGTATTTCTATTTGTTACTTCAAAACTCAACACTTCACCTATTCTGTAATGTCGTCTTCATCATGACAACACAACGGTCCTTGAGGCTTTGTGTTCTTTTGTTGAAGATGGCATGAAATTGCAGACTATGTGATCTGTTATGTTTTGTGATAGCACACATAACTGCATATTTCATTTAATCTTGTAACTAATTCAACAATAACAAATAACATAAAAACTTCCTTAGCTTAGGTATACTTCACCCAAGACTTTTCATCATAACGACGAAGTTTTGAGTTGCCCATTTTTGCACAAGTGTAAAAATTGTTAACATTTTCCTCCATTTTCCTTTACCTAACCTCCTCAAAATTAAATTTTTAGACCTCCATGGCATGGGCGAGGTTAATATCTTTCCAACGGTGTTAGATTCGTGATATTTCGAGCCCTGAGGTTGAATGATATGCCCTTTCAAAGTTTTTGATGAGTCTGCATACAAATGGGCGGGAAAATAGTTTGAAAAATAAGTCCCCTTTAATATGGGACATGTGGCATCCAAATTAGAGAAAAATCGGCTCGCGGGTCCTCAATTACCTTACCTTTTCGCCCCTTTGCACAAAAAAAACAAAACTCAAAAACTCCGCAACCCCGAAGCTCCACTGACACATGGCACCCTTTGGTTGGTTGCAGGATGCGCTTCCATATTTACCTTTGTGCTTTTTAGACAAAAGGAAAACTTTTACTTTTTCCTCTGACTCCCCGCTTTGGCCTTGACTCGGGCTCAAACGCTGACTTTTTCCCTTGGGCGGAGTTACGGGCCATTTTGCAACTTTTACACCTTTTAGAGAGACAAGGGGTAAAAACAACTTTCCCAAACGACGATTTCCTTTGACACACGGCGCTTGGTGCTTGTTTGGGAACCTTTTCTCTATTCAACCCTTGAATCAGCACCATTAAGACACTTGGCAGCCTCCACCAGCCTGGCCCATGCATTGACTATTCAACCAACTCTGCCCCTTTTGGAATAACACGTGGAGGCACTGCGCTGGAAACCCGGCCCAAAGTTTGCCTTTGGAGAAGCGCCGAGTTGACACATATCACCTCTCCGCTAATCTATGGACTTTTCAATGGTCCCGCAACTTTTTAGACTTTGGGCTACGTGGCGAGCTCGCGCTCATTTGGGTCTCCGCTTGGGACCAACTCTTGGAGATGCGCCACACTGACACTTGGCATTCTCCGCTTATACTTTCATACTTAGCCAATTTTGAAGCCCACTCTATCCGCCTTTGACTATGTTTGACCATTTGCTATGTGGAGGGTTGGCACAAGTTTGAGTCTCGCCTTGGGCTTCCTTTCGGTTTTGTGTCGAGTGATACACTAGCACACTTTCCCTCAATTCAAGAATTTTCAACGGCCCCGCAACTTTTGGGGCTCTGGATGCGTGGAAGCTTGGCGCTAGTTTGGGCTTCCCCTTTTGGATTTGCCTTTGGATAAGTGTCGTGTTGACACTTGTCAACCTCGGTGCTTCCTCCATACTTAGTCAATTTTGGACCCTTTTCTAAACATTTCCAAGCAGGGAATTCGCATCTTCGTTGTTTCATCCCTTTGTTGTCTCTCGGTTCCTCTCATGCGGTACTTCCCCTTTTACCCGATCTGTTATTCCTTAATTGAGTCAACACGTAACTTGAAGAATGGATCTAAGACACGAAAATGGCTCGACAGAGTCGCTTTTTTGCATAGTGGTCCTTTAGTCTATCTCGGTCTTCCACCACTCCATGGTTGAGTCCCTCTGTGACCAATTTGTAGGATTTGAACGATTTTTCTCATGTTCCTTCTATGCAGGTCGTGGCTAACCCAATATTTGGCCCTGGGGTGAAATATAGATAACACGGACCCGATACGAACTTCGAAGGGGCATATCTTTCTACTTAGGGCTCCAAATATTACAAATCTAAAACTGCATTGGAAAGATCTCGGATTTTCCCACGCCATGGAGATCTAAAATTTAAGTTTGGGGAGATTTGGTAGGATAAAATGGAGAAAACGTCTTCAAGGCCATTAACGCGAGATCTATCTACCTCAACAACCAGATTAGATTCAATTTGCTCCGTCGTTTCCTCCTCCTTCGAGGCATTGAACCAGTGGTTGATGCAGTCAAGGCAGATTTGGGAGCAGATTTTGTAGGGGGCATTAATAGCAGTGGTTGAGCTTCGACCTACTTTTCCCGCTTCTCTCTCTTTCTTTCTTCTCTCTGATTGAATCTATAAATGTTGGGTCAAGACTCATTATAAAGGGTTGGACATTCTTCTATTTTGTAGGCTCCCTTTTCTTTTGGCAAAGGAACTCGTGGAGTTTTTTCAAACCTTCCACTAGACTGTAATACGCTTTCTACCTTTTGGCCACTTTGTAATGCATTGTATCAATCTGCAGAGCAATAAAACACATCTATGATCAATTTTAGATCCTTTCTTGTCTATTTTTCTTTCATCTGGTATTTCATTATAAATTTGGTTATATGTGTTTGGTTGTTGTATGCATTTTGTTGGTTTGTGTCTATTAGCAAAATAAATGTTCATCATTCCTTTGGTGCATCACCTTATAGCTTAGTTTGATTTCCTACATTCCTTTTATCCCTGTCTCCTTGGTAAAACTTAGATTAGGTTTAGGAATAGGTCCTCTGCAAGTTTCCACGTATGCACCTAAACAGAGGAATAGGAACCAACCTTTAATCTGGAGAGCTTTTCCGATTCTACAAGGTCCCACACTTTGGGAAAAGCTCAATGTTGTGTGAATCACACCAAATGAATCTGCCTTATAAAATCAAATCTGACGACTCATTTGGGGGTACTGTGATTTTGCACTAACAGTTCCACTTGTTTTTCAGGTCAAGGATGCTCAGGTGGAATTGGAAAATTTCACTAACAATAAGATCACAATGAGAATACTTGTTGTAGACATGCCTACCTCATATAGTATGTTGTTGGGCCAAAGCTTCTATCAAGATATTGGTGGAGATATATAGTTGGATTGGTCACATGCCACCATTCCAGTCAATGGTAAAGTGAAGAAACTTCTTCCCATTAGGAAAATGAAGTACACTTTTCAAGTGCCTAATAACCCTAAGGCAAAAATGAAGTACACTTTTTCATGACTTTTGAGGAAGATGTTGAGCTGCCCATATTGGTGGAAGAGTATCCAAGCATCATAAAGCCAATCAGAGAGCATAATGGTGACTTGATGAAATTAGAATTTGAGATTATGTACTTCCCATGGGATGTGAGCATGAATGAAATTTATCCACTGGATTTTGATGATGGTCATGAGAGTCTTGACTTCAGTAACAAAGTAATATCAAAATTGTGAGCAATGTAGATCGAGAAGGAGTGATTCCCAAAAAATTTTGTTAGGTGAGTTCAATGTTTCAAACCATGTTCTCAATGTTTGACATGAAGTTCCATTCAATTAGTGTGTATGTGAATATGAAGACTTCTCTTTCTCATTGGGAGAGGATGATAAGAGATGCGAGAATGAAAAGATGTTTCAGCCTCTTGAATATGAACCTATTCAAGGAGATGATGATTTCATCATGGAAATGGAATCCTTGGTTCTTAGTGATAAAATTGGGAATTGATAATATAAATATTTCAACTCAATGTTGTCTTCATTCCCCTTTTATGAAGATGGAGACATTATCAATAAAAATGGATAGATGAAATGGTGTTTGATCCCATGGATGATTTTGTTCGAAATGAAAATCCTCTCAACAAGGATGTTCTTATCATGAAGATGAATTTTAAGGTTCAAAATGGCCAAGTTGAACAAGGTGATGGTTTTCATTCTTCACATCGACCTTGTGCTCATTTTATTTTCAAGATAATAAAACACTATGCACATCACATCATAATGGGTAGTGGTCAATATTGAACCAGTAAGTGTGAAAGAAGACAATTTGGAACAACTTGCAAACATGGAACATCAAGAGGCTAATGATAATGTTGAAGTTTTCAAAACATATGTCAAGAATTAACCCGTGGATGCAATGGTAATGAAGCAGATAAACAATGAAGAATAAATTCCTATCAAATTACATAGGCCTTGGTATGAAAATGATAATCCAAGTGTGATCAAGGCTCATATTCACAGAGCGATGAAAATCAACAATTGGAATGAACTTGGGAGTCAATGAGAAGATGGAAAGAATGTGTCAAAGTAACAAAGGAAATGAACTGAATAAGTGGGTCATCAATTACAATAACAATCATGCTAGATTTCTCAAGAATTTGAGGAAAGGTTCATATTTCAATGAGCCTATCAATGGATTTGCGGAAGAAAGGAATTCGAGTGATACCCATATACGGGTAAGCACTTAGTTTGAATTGGTGCTTCAATGAAAGCGGGTTGTCCCCCGTATGTACATAGGTGATTTAGGATGTTTTCCTTTTGATTCCCTTCTTGTTTTGTGTTTCCTTTCCTATTGTGTGTTTTTTTCTTGTTTTGTGTGTGTGTTCAATAAAGGAAGTTTCATTGTATGTCTTTGATATGACTCTATAGCCCAATGGATAAGGCATTGGTCCACATAGTGTCTTGAGATTCTGGAGTTATTTCTTTTCCTATCCTCATTGTGTTCGATCCATAACAATTCCCAAGCTAGAGCCAACTGTTGTCATGCAAAATGTGTAGCATGAAAAAATTAAAAAAATTGTCATGACAACCTAACCCACATTTGGAAATCCCTCTCCTAGTCAATGTAAACTTGTCCTTCGACCAACTCAGTTATTGTGTTACCCTCATAATGGCTAGGATGAATGTGCTAATGTGATTTTCAAGTGTGTTTCATGTGTAGGGAGTTGATTCATGGATTCATTCGAAGGAATTACTCTCGAGAGGCCCAAGATGACCTATTTTTAGGCTTTTCACACTGGTGGACACCCTCGGAAGCTGAATGTTGAGGAAAAACCCACCGGGAGTTGTTCTTAGGATCTATAATATGTATTGAAGTGATTTAGGAAAATTTAGGGAATAAGTAGTCAAAACTGGAACCTAAACTTCTTGATTAATCCTGGGGCTCCGTAAGGATTTAAGAGGAAATAAAATATGCATTGGAAATATGAAGGAATTCTATACATGGTGGAATCATCACTTTTTTCCAAGACCTAAGTGTTTCTCAAGGCAGCTCAATCTTTGCAGAGCACACCTTGTTGTCTCGAAGAAAAAGGAGCACATGTTTTGAGTTTCGGGAAGAATTAAAGTCTCAAACATATTGCATTGTTCTTGGTAGTCAAAATCATATACAATTTCATATAAAACTACCATTTGGAGCTTACGGAATCACGTGTTCACGTTCTCTCTTGTGTAAGTGTGCTTCTCATACTTAGCCAAATTTTGGAGTGACATATGTCAGCTTCTGGCTTCATGTCACAATTTTATGTCCCTCTTGTCCTTATTGTCCCTTTCCTAAGGGGACAAAGCGGACACAAATTTGTGCCCCAACTCATACCTCCTCTCTCGATCCCCCATACGACCCACCTTAGCCTGACGAAGTGCTTAACTAGCTAAGCCCTTCTTCCCAAGATTGCACCAGATGATGCCAAGTGTCACAATCTTCTCAGAGCGCATTTTCTTGTCCCTCTTATCCCTTTCCCAAGGAGAAAAAGGGGACACAATTTTTCCCAAGCTTAGGCCCTTCTATGGTTCCTCATACGACCCAAACTCAGCCCCCAGGTGCCCAAACAAGCTTTTTCAATCTCTCTCTCCTCGCACCACAAAGTGCGAAAAGGGTCAACATTTGGCTCCAAGTGCATTTTTGTGTCCTCGCTTGTTCTTTTTCCAAAGGGGACACAAAAATGCACCCAAGAGTAAGATATCTAACCCTAGTTTCAACCATGTTCAACTTTCTCCCACCCGCGTTCAAGCTATAGTTAGGGGAAGGCAAGAAAACCATGTAAACTCATTTTCAACCTAACTGTTTGGCATTTTTCACCCATCCTCCATTGTTGCATCTAGCAAAACCTTTAAATGACATCTGAGCACAACATCCATTATGTTGGATAATCTCTTCTTAATTTACATTCTAAAGTATTAAAAGGAAACATGTTTTATGATTTGAAACGATGGAGGCCAATCTATCTTTGGTGTGAAAGAATTGAGTATATGTTATGGTTATTTATATCTTAGTTAGAGCCTTGAGTAAAATTATAATTTAATTAGGAGTTATTTATGAATATGGAGATTATATATCAAATAACATTTTCCACAAATTATTGAAAAATATCAAAAAATTTAGCGAATAAAAAATTCACAAAAACATAAGTTTATGTATGATTTCTATTTTGTTACTAATACAACAAGAATCCCTAAATTTATAGGTGAGTTCAAAGGTTTGTTTCATACAACAAGAACTTGTTGCATGTAATGATAGTTTTAACATTGTAGAATCTCTCCGTATGTGAACTACTAGTGCAGTTTTGTTGTCATTTTCTTTAATTCATATTCTTGATTAAATAGACTGCGCTATGAATAAATAAATAGGAGTTATACTTTAGTGGAAAAATGCTATTATTTGTTCTCATACATTAAAAAAAGTTGATTCATCGGTTATTTTAGTTCGACTTTATCTTTTATTTAAGCTTTCTGAGAGAAATTTTATAGACGGAGATGATTTTTTAAAACTCAAATACTTTAAGGTTTGTATAGATTTTGGGCATCCAACATTAACTTTATCGGCAAGCATTCTTGAACTAAAATATTCAATTTTACAATACATCAAATCATTTAATTTTTATGACTTCTTCCAAAAAAACAATAAATAAATTGGAAAAAAAAATCACTATATTAAGTTATTTATTTTAATGTAGGTGTCATTCATTTAATTTGTATTCTTTATTATGTTTATACTTTTAGATTTGTCAAAATAAAAAATAAAAAATGGTTTATAATGTAGAGGTAGCATCAAATAAATTTGAAATTAAAATTTATCTCTTCCAAAAAGAATCCAAATGCTTTATAAGTTTATTAAATAATATATTTAAAAGTCAAAGTCAATGAATAAGAATATTGCTTATCTATTTGTATTTATATTTGGTTTCGACATCCCATGCCATCACCCACATATAAGTTTTTTTAAATGTGAACTGAATCTCCACTTCTTCCTCGCTACTATTAAAAAGTTGACATACATTTTAAATTCTTAAGAACGGTTAGGACGGCTGCCTAAGCTCAACTTTGCCAGCGTCAATTCTCACCAAGCAGTCCACTTCCCGAAAAGGTAAGGTCGAAGCCCGGAAATTGACGCCATTTTCAAATTCACACCGACACCGTATATGACTACTAAAATTTTAATATGTATATAATTTCAGGTTTTTTACAGGCCATGGATTGCGAAAAGAGAAATTTGGGTAAATACTGTGTGAAAGAATCCTCAAAACTTCACACAGTTTTTATCCAAAACTGTATGTTACAAACATAAAAATTGTTAGGGTATGAGATCCGTATACAAAAATACAATTTACCAGGACCACTTAAAAAAGGTATCTGTCGATTCCCGTCAATAAATTTTGAATTGACAGGCACAGTTAGGTTAAAATTCCAGGTCGTTCTATTTGTCCTGGAAACAGCAGCCTTCCTGGCATTTGTTGGTCTGTAAGAAGTCTGTACTCGGTGCTTTCAGTTCTAATATCCGGCGCCCACCACTGATAAATCCCATGCGCCCTTTTAAAATCGGCCGCCGGGTCTCGACTCACGATAAGTCTCGCGGAAGGAATCAAATGCCCTGCCTTTGACTCCTTCCCAAATGCAGAAAACACCATCATCCTGATCGAATGCTGCCCGGCAAGCTTCGCAATTCCCGCAGCCCCCATCCGCTGCATCGCCATCTGATTATCAAAATACCCAACATAACCAGAGAAAAAATCGTCTCTAGGATTCACATACAGGTGAGGAACCCACCATTCTAGGACGGAGAAATTCCTCTGGGATTCGATCCGGTTATGCTGTCCTTGAAGTATCATAGCCAGACCGGCCCTGACCACGTTCATCGTAAGGAGGAGACCGCGCTTTAATTTCTCGTTCCTAATCCTCTCCACGGGCGCGGAAACGAAGGGCGGATTGAAGAGATGTGCTTCTATAAAACGTCCTTTCTCCTCTGCCATTTTCCTTCCCGCTAACATTGCAATGGCGGCGCCGAGGGAATGTCCGGCAATCCAAACGTTGTCGGCTCCGTGGCGGTTAACACTGGTTTTCACTGGGTCGAAGGCGGCGTGGAAGCGGCTCGTGGTGTGGAGTCGGTTTGTGAGAAGGCGGAGATTGAGGCAGAGATCTCTGCCCAAGGTAACCCATCTCATAACCGTGCCTCTGAACGCAATTACTATCTTGGGGGCGCCCGGCGGACGGGATCGACCTCCTGCGGCTCTTTTGTTCCATTTGTAGACGGCGCCGAAGATGGAACCGTCGACATCGTCGTGAAGAGGGCGAAGAAGCTTGAAATTGAAGAAGCTCCACCACATTTCAGCTTGGGCGTCCGGGCCGTGCCTGCGCTCTTGCCGGTCTCGCTCCTGCACGAATATGCCCTCCACCAGGCTGGCGGCTACGCATCGCCTGTGATCTGTATCCAACCTGGAAAATGAGCAAAACAGTAAATCTTCCGATAACAGAATGGTTGGAAAAGAGAGAAAAATGGAAAATGGCAGGTTTTTTATATTTTACCAGTCGATATCGGTAAGATGGCGAGGCCCCGAAAGATTGAAGATCTCACGCTCGTTCGCCATTTCTTCATTCGTCTCTTTTCCAGGCCGGGTTATGCGATCCCTGATGCTGCCTGCGATCTCAGAGCCTGCTAAACTACCAATGCGTGGTACATCTAAACACTCTTAAAACTTACAATGGGCGAACGCGGATTTGACGACCAAGCTTCTATGTTTTATTTTAGTCGAATTGGCGAGTTCGTTGAATTGGGGAAACGTGCCGTACATAGCTTATTCTTAATTGTAATTGGCTGGGTTCATTGAGGGAGACTATTATAGACTAGATTCATTCTTCTCATTACATATGTCTGCATTGGATTCATTCTTCTATACAAATTATTATCCTGCCGAAGGCTAGGATATTGTTTTCACAATAGCAATTACATATTTGCATTGCTTCCAATCAGATTTTGATGTTTGTATTTAAATGGTGCTAGACTAAAGTTTGAATTTTGATTTTGTAATTGTGGCAAATTTGTATTGGTTGTTCCCTTTATTTACCACTGTAGAGGGAAAAGGATTGGTTGTTGCTCATTGAATGCATTTACTGTGAACCATTTAATGCATTTACTATGTATTATGCAGGGTTGGTTTTGTGTGGCTCGAGGATGGAAATGTTCCATGCTTTCAAAGTATCATGTTCTCCTGCCATTTTCATCCGCTGCCTGGAGATAGACCAACTTCAAGAACACCAAGGTGAAACTCTTTTCAATTTCGTTTGCCAGGAATATGTGTTTTCTGCTTTAGGATTCTTTTAGCATTTTCTTTGCACATCATTTACTCGCCTTCACCGCATATTTCAGTGCCTTCGTGCCTGGAACTCTGAGATTTTCGTTGATATTTTAAAGATTCTTTTGTATATAGCCGGTAGGTTTATTGTCGATGGGCAAAGCGTATGTGAACAATGCAACGGCATCTCATCTTCCGTCACAAAAATATATTGCTCCGATCTTGGCACCATTCTCATTGATCTTGCCCTGGTATAGTCTAGTCCATAAAGTTTTGTAAAAAGACTTGAATTATAATTTTCTAAAATGGATGATTGTAATAAATTTTGTAGAATTAATCCCATAACGCAGGTCGAAGGCAAAGGGAAGGCCCTCATAGAACAACACAAGCAATATCTCATCTCGGCTGCCAGCTTATGTGACTGATTTTTATTTTCACTCGTTGAAGTTTAATGTTTGCCTGATAGTTTTGCTAGTTCTCTGGGTTTGGCTAGCGATTTTCTAAATTTTGATGGAAAACTTTCTGTGTTTGTAAGATATTGGACATTCATTAAAGCATAATTGAAATTCATTTGTAGTTGAAAGCACTTTCGTAGATATATATGCTATATGCTGAGGCATATAGAAGGTACGTGAACTGTTTGACAGAATGCAGCGGACAAATTGAATCCATAGAGGATCAGAAAGTGAAACACAAAACCAACTTGTTCATTAGCTACCTTCCACAGGGCCGCCCATGTCCTCAGGCTTGGGGTTTTCCTCAGAGCATGCATATTTGCAAAAATGAGAGTATCTTAAGGACTGATATCATCCAAACAATTGCAGGCCATCATTACCAACCAAAATATATTTTCTTGTCAACAATACCCATTTGGCTTTTTCTACAAAGATTCACAAATTTAGTTGTTTTGACAGATGCTTATGGACTTATTAACCCAAAATTGAGAGCAAGTGTCTTGAAACAGAGAAAAGTTTTGTGTTGTTTTACCAAATTTTCAAAATTGATACTTGTGGAGAACATAATGTTAAAAACCAATTATGAACCTCAAAAAGGAGCTTATTGGCAAGAAGATCAAATGCAAGCTGCTCATGCCAATATCTTGTTACGTCCATGGTATTGATGTCAAGCTCTTATGTCCCTTTTTTCTATTAAGAGACTTCTACTTATACAATTTTAACTTCAAGAATCCCCCTCGTGTACCTTAAATACTATTATTTTCCCCCTTATTCGTAGATTTGCAATCAAGTCCATGCTACTGGATTCCCATTTTGGATTGGGAATGGACAAGAAGTGCAACTGGACTTGGATTTACAACATTTTATGTTTTATGTCTTTAGCAAATTAAACATGAAGCCACAACTGTTTTCACATCTTTTCCCACCTTCTGAAAGAGTTGCTTTTCCTCTTCGAGTAGATCTTTAAGATGTCATTGCAAACAACTCATCTAGCCTTCATAAGAAATACACAATCTTATTTACAGATTTCAAAATCATGGCCTTGTGATTTGCTTACCCATTTCGCATCTAGTTCAGTGAGATTCCTTACTAATTTTTATTTTCACTCTCTACAGTTTAATTTTTAGCTGATAACATTGGTAATTCTATCAGTTTGGCTTGTAATTTTCTAACTTTTGATGCTAAAGTTGCTTGCTGAGTAGGTAATGTTCAATTTGAATTCAAATCAATTTGCTTATAAATTAAATATACCAAAAGACCAAATGGGTCTCCTTCCTATATCTACCTGCCCTTCTATTTTTTACAATGTGCTCTTTCTTTCATATTTCATTTTGCTACTTGCTTTATCGTATAGACACAGTTTCTTTTCCTACTTACTTCCATTGCAATATTGACTAAATGCATGATGTCTATTATGTACATTGCAGGTTCGCGACAAAAGCAAAATCAGAGAACGAGAGATATTTCGTTGCTACTTGTTTGGATTGCTCATGTTCCATTGGACAAGGTATAAACATTAGTCTTTTCTTCTATGTTGTGCTCAGGAAACCTTTTTTTGTAAGACAAAAAAAACAAATCAAACGCAAAAAAACATCCATGTCAACCACACCTGTGGACGTAGAGCAATATACATTATCGAAATTGCGTCATAGAATGCATAGACAATGTGTTGTATAGGTTTGACCTTTTCTGGGACTATGCTTTCAAATACGGGGTCGACGATTGTTTGTTTGATTCCTTCGTTGTGTTGCTTCATTTCCGATACACATCTATCGAACTTAAAACGGTATCATTGAGCACTTTGAGACTTTGCTCTCTCTATCCGACCATGTAGTGCTGACAACCAAAACATTCAGACTGACTTCACTGTCATGGACAATGTTCAAATTTGACATGGCTTCCTAATCGAAACATGGATCGTCCAATGTATCTCTATGGTTTTCACATGTGGCCACTTCAAACGTTGGGTGCCATCACTGGTGATGGCAGGATGAGATATT
Organism: Taxus wallichiana var. yunnanensis; assembly: GCA_018340775.1. Classification (NCBI taxonomy): domain Eukaryota; kingdom Viridiplantae; phylum Streptophyta; class Pinopsida; order Cupressales; family Taxaceae; genus Taxus; species Taxus wallichiana. Next base: position 202,535,406 of record CM031241.1, read on the forward strand.
TCCATGTATATCTTGACATCGATTTATTTCCTTATGTCAAAATGCATTTTCAATCAGCAATTTTTCCCATTACATTGCATAATATTGTATGTCTCGATACTGGATGGGATGCTTGCTATAATCAAATTCCTTTCTTTGTCATGGTATGCATGGCCTATCGAGTGTACAGTCTTCAATAATTGCAATGTGTGCATTTTGGGTTTGGTCTTTTTTTCTCCATTTTAGCTTTCAGATGCCATCTTATAATTGAAAATCTGAACCTCGTTACAACTCTGTGTATACTGTGAAAATAGAGACAACAACCTTTTGTTACTCTTATGTGTTCGTGCTAAATTATTCTATCAAAAATCATTTTCAATTGACAATTTTTCTCATTGAGTTCCACAATATTTGATATGCAAATAGGGGAAGGGATGATATTGATATCGAATTTCTTAAGTTGGCATGGTATGCTTGACCTATCATTGTACAGCATCAAAACATAGAATATGCACATTTTGAGTTCTGTCTAATTTTCTGGATTTAAGGTTTTATGTGCAATATTATAATTGAAAATCTTCGCCTCCTTACAGCTGTGTCTATGCTACGAAAACATAGACATGAATTTTTTGTCCGCTTGTTAATATTTTTCCTTTGTAACCCTTAAGTGCTATAATTTTGGTGCCATATGTTCCTGAATTGGAGACTGCTGCTTACCTTTTTAAACATCTATTCATGTCCCCCTCCCTATCTTCCACCACCACCACTGAAAATACCCTATTTTAATTTGATACTAAAAGAATTGTAATGTGATTTGAAATCTATTTTAGAGATAAAAGCTACATTGTTCACAAGTCACGACACAAAATAATAGTTGGGTTGCGATTCTATTTTGTTTGGTAAATAGTTTTTGGTTCATTATTGTTCTCTGTCACTTTAACTTTACAAATTTATGTAATTTGGGCGCTTACCGATTTCATTATTCATTTCCCTTTGAATTTTTTCAACAAAACCAATGTCCACACAAACTCCTATCAATGCAAACTCAAATTGAATGCTTCCAACATGTCCTCCTTGTGAATCAATGGATCCCTCCTTTCCAACACACAATTCCCATGCAAAAAAAACATACACCGAATGCATCCAGCACAACAAAAAGAAAACATTACCTTCGGCAGGATTTGCCATATCATGGCCTTGTTATAGACTAGATTCATTCTTCTTTTAAAGGCCCCACTTTTGATAGGTTTTCGAGTTCATTCTTCTCAACACTAGAAAACATATTCATTACATATATTTGTAAGTTTGATTGGTCTATCACATTTTATGGGTGTTCATTCATTAATTGATTGTAACTAACAATTTAAAATTGATTGTTAAACCGTAGGTTATAATAATCTATTTAAACAAGCCATAAACATTGACAATTTAACATTTATTTCTGAAAAATTAGAACTATGAATAGGAATTTTGGAAGAGCCATGGATGAATCAAGCATGGTTCGAACTTTGAATAATTACGTGGTAGACTTTAAACACTACCACTTACAATAAAGAAAACATTCCTAATTACATACATTACATGACACTCTTATACCTTAAATCTCCATAAATTGTAATTGACCACATATTTTTATTAAAATACACATTTTTATGGTGTAAAAATGAGAGAAATTAATTTTATTCTATCATTTTTCTTAATTCTAAACTTTATAAACATTTTAAAAGTAAGAAAAATATAAACATTTTAAGTGATTATAAATAATTTTTATGAATTTATTTAAAGATTAAATAAAAATTGAAATTTGTAGTGAAAACTAGCAATGCAAAATGAGCAAGCTAATAAAGAAAAGCAATACTTTCTATCATTCATTATTACTATTGAATTTTAAAATGTTGAGATTTATCGTTTTATAATAAAATTTTGAAGTTTTCAATATTAAAATTTAATGTATTTATTGATTGATGTTGGTCTATTGATATTAGGAATGAGTCAGTATTAACTACACAAGCCTAAATACTTTAATAAAAGATTGAGCTACCCTTCAAACCTTGGCACTCAGCTAAAATACACACCCTTCTCCAACCTTAAAAAGAGAGCAAACCTGTCAGCCGCATCTTCAACCAGCTTTAATAAAGGTCCAATTGTAAATCAAACCGAGCATTGCAGCGAGAGATCTGTAGACTGAGTCTTATCAACATTGCAAAAACCTCCTCGTGAAGAAAATGCCAACCCCTATATTTTTATCGGACGAGGTTTCCCCTGTACTCTTAAAGCGTGTGCTCGTAACAAAACCACCCACTACACGCTGCGCTGCATCCCAAAATCAATAATACAAGTTTTGCGTTGTTTCCATGCTTTTTTGTGTGCTTGTTAATTAGCTTAGATTAAAATTAAATTTTGACAGGTAGATCCATTGCTTTTAACTATCTACTAAGCGTAATTGGTGGTGGTTCAATATGTAAATGACAAACATATACGAACTAACAAATTATACAATGCTTTTAAAATCTAAAATATGCATCTAAATCTTAAATAACTTGTCCCCTGCTAAATATGAGGTAACCTCCAATACAAAAAGGAAATGCATATTTTACCAATAAGTTTACAGCAAAAATTCATATTGCTCATCAGATTTTCAGTAGAAGCAAATACTTTCACACGCTTTCTATCTTCATGATATTCAGTAACTAATCGTCATTTACGGACAGGACATTTGAACAAGCCCATTCACGTAGCAGCTCTAGCCATCTACAATAGAGCGGAATATTACTAAAATGCATGGCAGTCAGCAGCAATAGCAAAAACTACCATTAAATTCTTGGTTGAAGACATCCCTGCTACCACATCTTCTTGAATGCCAAATTCATTAGCGCGCCTCACAATTTTGAAGTAACCATTTCGCCAAAAGCAGCACTACACAACTTCAACCATCCGTGTGCCTTCAAATTCCCTTTCAAAGAAAGGAATTGTATTTTATTTCACAGTTCCCTGATTCTTGGAAAAAGGCATCCATAATTAGAATTGGGTTATCCAATTCTTCTTGTCTAAAGGGATATATTTCTGTAACAGAAGGTCATCATGGTTTTGAATGAAAATTCAGAAACATACCTCACCCCAGAACCTATTCCATGAGTTTGCCACAATCTGTGTAATTCAAAGTTCAAATATAGCCATAAGTAGACATGTAAAAAAACACAAATGTGTCCTGTAACCATTTTGAGTTATAACCATCAGGTTGCCTAAAAGAGTTTCTTACCCAATAATCAATTCCATCATCCGAAGTTCCCCAACCAAGCATCTTTACAGCATGTACTCCCAAGTAATCATCCTTGATGTACTTGTCAACACCAGATTTGTAATGAGCAAAATCTTCAAGAAAATACAGCCATCAAAAACTACCCTTTCAGATTGGCCAATTACCAATTAGGGATTCCAAGAACCAAAAGAACTGAAAAATACATTTATCACCTCAAAATATATACACGAATGAAATATGTGGAAGTATATAAAAGGCATGTGAACTGTTTGACAAATGCTTCACAGAGATGCCATCTCATGGAATGCAATGATTCCAGTTAACATGGCACGATAACTATTTGACAAAATTCCTTGTAAAATGCGGTCTCACAGACTGCTGTGATGGAAGGGTATGCACATAATGGGCTTGTTGAAAAGGATTTTTGAAACTATGAAGCAAATGCAATTGGAAGGTGTAAAGCCAGACTCCACAACCTTTGCCAGCATTCTCCCGGACTGTGTGAAAATAAGAACTACAGAGCAGGGTATGGACATACAACCAATTATAATCAAAAGGGGATTTTTGTTAAATGTCGTAGTTGCAAATGTCCGGATAGATATGTATGTAAAATGTGCAAGCATATACAATGTACGGGAACTGTTTGACATAATTCAATATTATAGCCTCTCCCAAGTAGAGGTTTAATCTTGCTTGGCAAAGACATTCCATTTCCTGTTGGGATTTGATCTCAGGTCAATTAACTTGTAAATGTAAACTACATCCACACCACACCAAAACATCAAACCAGGGTGCTTGGTAAGGCATTTAATTTTTTTGACTTGTTAACACCAAACCTGGGGTGCTTGGTAAGGAACTTACAAAATGTTGACTTGTTATAGCCTCTCTCAAGCGGAGATGTAAGCTTGTTTGGCATACACATGCCATTCCCCATTGAGATATGATCTTTGTTCAATTGACCTATAAATTTAAGTACACAAGTAAACACCAAACTATGGTTCTTAGAAAGACACTCACAAAATTTTCACTTATAGCTTCTCTCAAAGGGAGGTAAGCTTGCATGCATTTTTGAATTGAGTGATGTCGTAATGGAAGTTCACATTCACTAAAATACTCTAAAAATCCGCATTCAGTCAAAAATCCAACCCACATATTAATTGGTTGGCTTCGTCTCACGGTGATATATAGACCCCATGTATCACGCTCCTTAAGCCAACACGGGTGACACCCCAATGCAAGTCGCCCTCTTACCAACATGATAGTTGACTGGTTGCAAACTCAATATGTTTGCTTCCTCGACCTTCCCTCCTCTCTGGTGGTTTCAAAAATCTAAAAACATCCTCTAAATTGCCTCTTGATACATGTCTTACTACCCCAGGATATGTCTCTTTAGTGCATCTTGGAGATGGCAGGAGTGACACCTCATATTTAACTATCGACATAACCATTACACCTCCTTCTAATACAAGTACTAGTTATAATAAAACACATGAAAAAATTGAAAGCCCACATCATATTTTCATAACAAATCAAACAATAATAACAAATTCAACTCCTAAATGAATTTTCTTTAGAAATATCTTTTTGAATTGAAAAATAAACATTCAACTTCTTTACTGAGTACCCAGGACTCAGGACTCAGTAGTATCCATTTAACTTATAAATAATTAAAGTTTTATTGGTCTAGAATAGTCCAGGGCTATCTGTAAGATAATATCATTGTAAAAAAATTAGCGTTTATTGGCTTAGAATAGCATTCTCTTCATGGGATTTTATTGAAAAATTTGTGTTCGGAGGTTGCTCCAATTCTTTTTCCTTATCAGTATCAGTTTCTTCCATGGTAGGAGCATCCTTCACTGACAAAAATATCACCAAAAAAACCAGAGGATAGCTCACAGTAGCAAGCCCCCAATTGATGAGCAGTTGCGTCAGTAAAGGTGTCTTTTGGGAATCAATCTGCCAAGCTACAGCTGCTCCTGCACTCTGCACACCCTTGTAAAACCCACTGTATCTACTCAGAGTCTGTGAATCATCAGCCAGAGCTCCGATTGCCCAATAACATACTACCTGAAACATGGCATCCAGCAACCCGTAGCAAAAATACAGTACAAATGGCCATGCATAGGCAGAGCCAGAATTCTTAAAGTCCAAGTCTGTTAGTGCAGATTTATTTGAGTTATATCTCAGCTGGTTAGCAAGGCCTCCACCCCATATTGCTGTACCCAACAACGCCACTACGCCCAAACCTATAAAACCCCTCTTTCTTCTGCTCTTACAGCTCAAGTCCAACACATACCCAATCCCCAAAGATCCCACAATCTGAGCCACCCAATAAAATGCATTGTTCAGACCCCTAGTCCTTACATTGAATATCAGCCCATTCACATTATTGAACTGATAAGTTATGAAAAAATTGCTAGCCCAACAAGCAGGAGCCAGCAACAGCATGTTTCTGTTTTTAAACAGTTTCAGAATCTCCCAAGCCTCAATCCATACATCAGAATATTTTACAAGGGTGACCTTGCTGCCATCATTCCTAATGACTTTATCAGGATGCAGCAAACCCAATGTAAGAATTGTTCCTATCGACATGAAGCTCATGAATGCTATGTATGTTCCATCATTCACAGAAGCATTATTGCTTGAATAATTTAGAATAAAAGGAATGAAACCTCCTACCACACCACCAAAGCTGAAAATGCTCCAGAACAAGGAGATATAGCCCCCTTTTCTGTCTTCTGTTGGGTAAGAAGTCATGATGGCTCCCTGGCCGGCCCACAGCAGCCCTGCTCCTACACCTAACAGGGCCCCTGCAATTATTACAAATGTGCTGTTGTGGTGGTGATTGTAATATAGGAATGACCCTGCATAAAGAACATAAGTAGAACAACCTGTGAAGAGGGTCAAATGGGGGCCAAGTATGTTGTATATTCCACCACCCAATATGCCGAAGATTGCGAAGGCTGTGTAGAGGGCTGTGTTTGCATTGTTGGCTGCAGTGTGATCAACTTGCCCTCCTCCTCCTAGGCCAGAGAGGGCACTGAACATTCCTGGGCAGCAGAAGCATATCAGGCCTATCAACGCCACTTGCACCAGAGGTGAATTGTAGCGAGGCAGAGGGCTTCTTCTCTTCTCTTTGCGATCCATGGCAAAGATGTGAACGTCGAATCGGATTTCTGTCTGGATAGTGGATTACGGAAACATTTGGGGTCTGTATGCAGATTTTATCTTTTGGCACTTTGAAGAGAAATAAATGCGGCCCACACGGTCAATGAAAACGCATCCCCAAAATGAATGATTCAATGTATATTATATTCGCATAGACGAGACATTTGTGGGTTCATGCCAACAAGATACAGCGGCCATGCGATGAAGTTTTCGGCAGGAGATCCTCTCGACGGTATTTTATAAGAGCATTTTGGCGTTTGTTCAGTGTTTGTTTCACTTTTGATATATTCCTTGTGTTTTAGGTGATTGTTTTTTCCCTTTGTTTCTTACAATTTTATTTTCCTTTCCTTGTTTCTCTGCTATTCTTGTTTGACCATAGATGTTTATTTTTTTCATCTCTGTAGTTTTTCTTTTTCTCTACCCGTCTGCAACAATATTATTTTGGTCTGTCAAAACCGCGTCATTTTATTTATAGGTTTTGGTCAACAATGTAGGTGTGTCAAGGTTATGAAGTTTCACTGCAGTGTTTATCATTTATTATACTGGATCTTGATTTGAATTTAAAAGTTTTTATATAGGTACTAATTTATATGCATTTAATGATTCTAATTAACATATTGAAAATGTCAAATAATAAATCTATTCTTTTTGTAAAGCATCCTCATACCAAAAATATAAATCAAACATGTAACATTTGCTATTTATTGCATTCATTGAAAAATAAGAGTTGGGATATTAACATTATGCTAGATTGCTTGTTAAGCTGCATTATTCTTATTTGATGTTGTTTTCAATACATGTTCTACAAAGGAGGTTGAATTGATATAGGGTCATGAATCCAATACCTTATTTTTTGATAGTATTTGTAAGGTGTTGATTCATAATTAGGGTTCCAAGGAAAGAAAGCAATACCCTAGTGAATCTCAATGAATTTTGAAAAAATAGGCGAGGTTCTTGGAGCAAAAAAATTGGATTATAATTTTTTTAGCTTATGATAGTTGTCGAACCGTTATAGTGATAGTTATGCCACTTTAATGCTTGCAAGTTTTGGCCAAGGTGCTCAAATATTGCCATTTATTTTTGTGTTTAATGCATCTAGACCTATTTTCCATTTCATGTTGCTAATGACTATGTCCGAATTTGCCAAAAACTATGTATCACTCTAAAACACGAAGCATCATTTCTATTATTTTAATTTGAAATGTAATGATGTTAGTTTAGTGCATTATTAATATAAAACCACTTTCCACATCTACATTTTAGTGAATTCATGCATTGTCAAATCCCTAACTTAAGGGTTCCATTTTATAGCCTTCTAGGGTCACATCATACTTTTTGGGGATACATTTGATTATTTTAGGGCTTGTATTTTGTCATGTTATATTCATTTACCCATCGTTGTTGTATGATTCCTCCAAGATTTTTCCTCGTGTCATGTCTATGCCATCCTTAATATTTACTTATATCACGTGTTATAAATTTTGTGATTGTATGTGTACATTAGATATGGATAGGTATATTGCTAGGTGTGAATATTTTATGGTGTGTTTTTACATGTTTAATTTTCCATGGTAATAAATTTAGTATATTATTACACATTACATTTTTTCTTTATATAAGTTGTATGGATTCATAGTTAAATTATCCTTTACAATTGCATATCATAGAAGAATACTTAACCGATCAAAGAGGTATAAAGGTGATCTAGGTGTGTAGATTTGGATGTATAGACTAGTAAGGATATGGAAATGCTTTGTCTTTGGAACTAGGTACACAAACCGAATAGTTAGAAAACCATATAAAATATGTTGGGATGTAGTATTTAATATGGTCTGGGTTGTATGGTCTTGGATGAAGATATGTTGGAATTTTGTAACTTCCGGTACTCGTCGATGAGTTGGAAATATGCTTTGTTGTCTCAGTGCGAGTTTCGCCATTATGTAGTAGACTTGCAATTGATGAAACCCTATTTACCTACATTAGCACTTTAGGAACATGATTAGATAATAAAAGAAGAGACGGTGTGTGGTGGAGTTAGATTGACCATGACAAGTCAACCTCTATTGAACCAATCTAGGTGCTTCACTACATTCCTCACAAAGTGGGAGTAAACTCCATATAGTTCTCCTAGTGTAGATGTAATTGTGTGTGCAAATTTAAGCCAACCCTATATGTTTGCATTTTGTCTCTTCACCCAAAGAATAACCGGAAAAAATATAGATAATGTTGAATGTACCATGTAAAATAGTGATATAGTATGTTGTGATTCATATGCTAGATTTATTCCCTTTGACCCTTAGTAACTTTGCCAATGTTCGCTTTTGGTTTCTCTTACTATGAATTTTGGAGGCTTGTGGATGGGGAATCTAGACTATGAACATGGTTTTATGTATTCAAACTTGAGTGGTGGATGCTTTTAAGGATGTATTGCTTCTTTAAGAATATTTAGGAAAGCCTTGAGTGCTTTTGGAGTTTATTTTGCAATAGAAACTCTTGAGAAATCTAGGTCAATTCTTAAGTGTAGAATTTCTTATATAGACCTTCTTAGGTTAATTGTTGCATTAAAGATGACATATAAGATAAGAAACAACCCAAAGAAAGATATTAAATTAAGAAATAGATCCATTAGAGATCGGGATAAAGGACGTGCACGGGTCGGCCTACACCATGGTGCAAACTAGTCTAGGTTTGTATAGCTTTAGATAATCAATTCATGATGTTATAAAAAGATTCCGAGAAAGATGATTGGGAGTGATACACTACTTTGGATAGATGCAAACTGAGTATATGAACAATTGAGAAGTGTGTAGAGTAAAATAAGTCATGAAGAGAGAGAGAGAGAGAGAGAGAGAGAGAGAGAGAGAGAGAGAGAGAGAGAGAGATGAGGTTAATTGAGCTTAGAATGTGAGCACAAAGAAAAACTTATCATTGCTAAAGGATAAGTTGTCAATTTTATGTGTCTGCATTTCCCCCTTTAAGTGTGATATTAAAGTTGCATACCTAAAGGAAAATATACTTGAGTGCGTACACACACTTTGTCTTTTCTTGTAGTTGTTATTCTTGCATTGGTGTTTTCATCATCCATGATGGAACCTACAATACCAATCATGGTTAAAGTCTATTGAAAGGAATTGAACTACAACTCAAATGTGAATAGTATATTTGTAACTTTGAAAATTAAATTTTGTGTGATAAAATAAAGAGGCAAAGACATGTCCAGGGAATACACATGTTCACTTTTCTAAGGAGAAGCTCACATATTTTTGTAACCAGATATGGATTTGTATTTCCTTTAAATACATAAAAATATAACCTAAATTATTTCTTCAAGAGAACGAATGCAACAAGATTTTAAGTATCATGAGTCATTAGAGACTTCATCTCCTCCTTCATGATTCCTTCCAAAATAAATTTTTGTAGATACAAGTGCTTTATATGCTATTTTTGGATCTTCATTATCTAATACTAACAATAGGAATGCGAATAATAATCAATATTGTGCCTATTCACCATTTCCCACTATTTTTACTTTCCACGCATAGTTGTTTACGTTATTCTTTCTCTTCTAGAACTATTTATAAATTAACAACATCATAATCGATTACGTGATCTTCTCACTAAATGTCAACACTTGATTTGATTGATTTTTCTTTTGTCTTCTTTTCTAGATGTTTCTTTTCAACCTTCTCAACACATCATCCATTTGTACAAGAATCATATTCATATATTTTAAGAACACATTACAATGACAAACCATATCCTCTATCTTTCGATTCCTTAGATTTTACGCTTGTACACCATTCACATATCCCTTGAAGACACACTTCTTAGACTTATAGTCAATTTTTTCCTCCTTTTCTTTAAAAAATGAACATATGCATCATAGATAAAAAAAAAAAGTTCATGTTTTTAAGGGATGGTTTCTTACCGCAAGACAAGATCCCTGCAGAGTCATATTTTCCAATGCGATGATGGGAATTGGTTCAC
>CM031241.1:202550798-202623298 GCA_018340775.1 Taxus wallichiana var. yunnanensis
GGCTACTTCGTCTAGGCATAGTCCCTTAAGATCCCTAAGAGCAAAAATACTATAAGTTCACCAAGTGATTTCTTGGTCTCTATGGCACCTTGAAAGGTATTGTCTGATCCTACACCTCCGCATTCTTATATTCTACAAAATTATGTCTTAGTTTTCTCCATCTCAACTCGGTCCTCTCGTTGTCATATTGTTTGTAACTACGCCAAATAGTCCAGTTTGAGTTAGTGTAAGGTTGTCGATGTAATATTTTGCAAACGGAAGCTTTTGGCTCCAAAGCGAATATGAAAATGCATTAGTATGACCTAATAAATGATTGGGAAGGCTTATTTTTGGTTCCCTATGGTATGGGTTTTCCGGTCTACTTTGTCGAGTGTAGTCACTTAAGAGCCCCGAGAGAAAACAAGCTAAACACACCACTTCATCAGTTCCATCAGCACCAAGAAGGAGAAACAAGAAAAGTGAATAAAATGAGGTAAATAGAGGTTTTGGAAGGAACGCCACTTTGAAAGAGTGGTGGTTTCAAAACCACCACCTAGGCCAAGGGTGGTCCGAAACCACCACCCAGGTAGCGGTTCCTTCAAAACCACCAGCCAGGTGGGTGATGGTCCCGAGACGCCGGTCTACTCAAGGTGGCGGTCCTGACACTTTTGAATAGAAAAGAAGAATGGAATGTGAATGGACGTGAATTTGAAGCACCCAGCCGTGTCTCTTCCCCTTCCATGCCCTTTCACATCCTCCAGTGCATGGGAGGACATGGGAAGGCCTATAAATGCATGAAAGGAGCAAGAGAATGGAATTGGGAAGATCCAAAGAGATCGAGAAGCAGAGTTTAATGAGAGCAGTGAGCAAGATCTTCAGTGTTGGAATGGAATTGTAGGAGCAAGGTGTAGAAACAAAGCAAAGCAAGTAATTGGAGAGAAGGTTTACATTGTTGCTTCTTTTCATACTTATTGTAATATGTAATTGTCTATATTAGACCAATAAAAGTGGGAAGAAAGAGTAGTTTCCCTTCCCGACTGGTTTTCCTCCATTGGAGGTTTCCAGGATAAAATTGTTGGTGTTGAAGTTTTGAATTATTTCCTTCTCTACAATTTCCTTTCTATAGCACTAGATAATCAGTCATGAAGCTCTAATTTTCAAGCAAATATGTCATTTTCCAAAGTTGAAAGTAGAACAACATAATTGTGTGATTTGTAGAGTTCCAAAGTAGAAGTTTATGGATCATTTTGGTATCAGAGCTGATTATATATCCAGGACTGTGGTATTCGAATCTTTCTTGTGATTTTGTATGATAGTGACAAGGTCCAAAGGTGAAGAAGTTTTACCTTGAGCTAGATATTTCTACGAAGAAGTGGAAACAGAGAATTTGAGCTCAAATGGAGGAAGAGAACTTGGTCATAGAGTCGAGATGTTAGAGACCATGATGGATAGATTGCATAGAAAACAAGAAGAGCTTTCAGATATACAAAAGATGGCTTGGTTAAGCAAGATTCCATGGACTCGGTGGTTCGAGCACTAGCTAAAAAAATTTAGTATTGAAAAGAGCCACATGAAGAGGAAGAATGGGAAGAGCGTGAAGAAATGCCAATTGTAAGCGAGAAGGTAAAATCTGCACATACACCTTTTAAAGTTGAAACGAAAGTGGAAATAAAGAATTTTGAAGGACAAGTAGATGCAAAATTACTGGATAAATGGATAAAATAGTTGGAAGTCTACTTTAGTGTGCATAATGTCACTGAGGCACAAAGGATCACCTTTGCGTCTCAAAATGGAAGGTCATGCTCTGGTTTGGTGGGAAACCCATCTAGCCACTTGTGAGAAGAAGAAACGTCCTATTATCAGTACTTGGAAAGGTTTTAAAGAATTGATTAGAGCTAACTTCTATCCTATTGGCCATAAGAATGACATGATGATTAAGTGGTAGTACTTTAGAGACAGGGCAAGTGGTCAAAGCGTGCAAGACTACACTACAAAATTTTGGAGACAAGCCATGTTGCTTAATATGGACTTGGAGGATGAGGACATTCTGACCAAGTATTTGGGAGGACTTCACACTCACCTTCGGAGGAAGGTAATCTCCATGAAGCCCAAGGATCTCAATGAAGCTTGTGTACAAGCATACTACATTGATGATGAGAAGAAGCAAGGAGAAATAGAGCCAAAGGGAGACCAGTCAACAGAACAACATGACAAAAGAACAAGGGAAGACAAGTAGCAGAGGTAAATGGAAAGGTAAACATGCCGCTACTGCTTTGCATACTTGTAAAGATCCTAAGAATTTTTGTAAGAATTGTGATGTAAATGGACATACTGATGCCACATGTTGGAAGTTGCATCCGGAATTGCACCCAAAGCACCGAACCAAGGATTCAAGAAATCCATGGCCACTGTGAAGACAAAAAGAGAGGTGGAGATTGAGGATGATTAGATGTAGATGAGAGGTTGGGATGCATGGCCACTAACATGTATGGGGCAAAGAGAAGAAGAAGAGATGAGTAAGCTATTTCAAATCAGAATCCAAATCAAGAAGACTAAGGTAAACACTTTAGTAGATTCTGGTTCTTAGTCAAATTTGATTTCTGATGCGGTTGTAGAACAACTTGGTCTAGAGACTTATGCGCATCCACATCCATACCCACTAGGATGGGTGAAGAAGGGTGTAGAAATACAAGTTACAAGGAAGTGTAAGTTTAGTTTGGGATAAATACCCAATACATAGATGTATTAGAGGTTGATATTATTCCACTTGATGCATTTGACGTTGTCTTCAGAAGTCCTTACTTGTATGCCAGGGATGTTGTGTTCACAAGGAGGGAGAACTAGTACAGATGGGTCAAGGATGGAGTCAATTTTAACATCTGGGCACACCAGAGCAAATCAAAGAAGGCTATGGTAAGTGCCAACCAAGCACCAAGACTTATTTAGGAAAATCATCAATTTTGTTTGCTTTCATTGGAAGAAAAGAAAAATGGACGTGAGAGCACGGATATTTCTGACCAAAGGATGGAGAATTTGGATAACACTTGTTAGTTTTTTGTAGAAGAAGCCACCACAAGAACTGCTCATTCAAGGAGCAAAACAAACTTCCGCTATGCAGTCACCGTATCTACCTATGGATTCACTGGACCTAACCATGGGGCAGCAAGAAGAAGAGGAGATACAAGGAACAATGGTGACTATAGCAGCAACGTACTTGGAGAGGATTCAAAGCCAATCCATCTCAAGAAACAAAGACAAGAAAGGACTAAACCACTATAGTATGGGACCTTCACCATACTTGAGAAAGGTTGGAGAAGAAACCTTAGGCCATACTTCATGTAGATGCACGCGATAACAAGTTGCAAGAGCTCGCATCCACTAACACCATCTATGCATGACAAAGAAGGAAAGATACAAAGTTACCTTCCAAAGAGGATTGTACTTGAGGAAACTCGGAGGAGGATGTAGCACTTGGAGCAACAAACCAGAGATCCACAGGAGTCTTGGTAGGTTGGATGAGAGAAGACACCAAGGTAGACCCAGTGGTACTCGAATGAGCATGAGAGGGAGTTGATTCCTCTACCACTCCCCCACTAAGATTTTGTGGGACCAAAAGCCTCCTAAGTAGGGGAGGTATGATCCATAGGGATCTAGAAAAACACACCACTTCATCAGTTCCATCAAGCACGAAGAAGAAACAAGAAAAGTGAATAAAATGAGGTAAATGGAGGTTCTGGAAGGAACCACCGCTCTGTGTAGAGCGGTGGTTTTAGAACCACCACCTGTAAGGGTAGGTGGTCCTGAAACCACCACCCAACCAGTAGTGGTCTTGAGACCACCGATCTACTCAGGTGGCGGTCTTGACACTTTCAAACAGAAAAGAAGAATGGAATGTGAATGGACGTGAATTTGAAGCACCCAAGCCGTGTCTCTTCCCCTTCCATGCCCTTTCACATCCTCCAGTGCATGGGAGGACATGGGAAGGCCTATAAATGCATGAAAGGAGAAAGAGAATGGAATTTCGAAGATCCAGAGAGATCGAGAAGTAGAGTTTAATGAGAGTAGTGAGCAAGATCTTCAGTGTTGGAATGGAATTGTAGGAGCAAGGTGTAGAAACAGAGCAAGCAAGTAATTGGAGAGAAGGTTTACATTGTTGCTTCTTTTCATACTTATTGTAATCTATAATTGTCTATATTAGACCAATAAAAGTGGGAAGAAAGAGCAGTTTCCCTTCCGACTAGTTTTCCTCCATTGGAGGTTTCAGGATAAAATTGTTGGTGTTGAAGTTTTGAATTATTTCCTTCTCTGCAATTTCCTTTCTATAGCACTAGATAATCAGTCACGAAGCTCTAATTTTCAAGAAAATATGTCATTTTCCAAAGTTGAAAGTAGAACAACATAATATCTTAATTCGGTCCTCTTGCTGTTGTATTGTTTGCAAAAGCACCAAATAGTCCAATTTGAGTCAGTGTAAGGTTGTCCATTGCTATATTTTGTAAACGGAAGCTCATGGCACTAAACGGACTGACACACACACGCATTGGGATGACCAAGTAAATGATTTTGAAGGCTTCGTTTTGGTTCCCTACGGTGTTGGTGCTTTGGGCTACTTTGTCTAGGCGTAGTCCCTTAAGAGCCTTGAGAGAAAAAAAAAAGGTATAAGTTTGCTAGGTGATTTATAAGTCACCATGACACCTTGAAAGGTATCGTCTAATCCTTTACCTCTACATTTGTACCCTCTACGAAAGCGTGTCTAAGTTTTTCCATCCATCTCAATTTGGTCCTATTGTTTGCAAAAGCGCTGAATAGTCCAATTTAAGTTAGTGTAAGGTTGTCCATTATTATATTTTACAAATAGTTTCTTGTGGTATCAAAATAATTACACACACGTGTCATGATGCCCTGAAATGCTTGGGAGGCATTGTTTCATTTCCCAATGATCGGGTACTTCCGGACTACTTCATACGGGCATAGTTCCTTAAGAGCCTTAAGAGTGAAAAATGGTATAAGTTCATTAAGAGATTTATCGATCACCATGGCACCTTGAAAGGTCTCTTCTTATCCTACACCTTTGCATTGGTACCCTCTATGAAATTTGTCTCGATTTTCTCCATATCAATTCGGTCCTCTCACCTTTGTCCTAATGTTTGCAAAAGTTCTAAATAGTCTAGTTTGAGTCAGTGTAAGGCTATCCATTACTATATTTTGCAAACGGAAGCTCGTGGCACTAAATCAACTATGCACACGTGTTGGGGTGTCTGATAAATGGTGGGTGAGGCTTCGTTTGGTGCCCAAAATCCTTCAATGCGAAATAAGTACTAGGAAACATGTTAAGAAGAGATGGTTCATACAATATAGGTGGTGAAATGAGAATTGTAAGAAGATATTTTTCATACAATATAGGTGGTGAAATGAGAATTTCTGTTTATTGTTCCTTTTAATATTTAATTTCCCTTAGCTTCTCTTAGCTTTGAGAATAATAAATTCTCTACTAAAAGTGCCAACCATGTGAAGGTGGAAGCTTTTTTGGCACCACTAACCTACATAAACATGTTAGTAAGTAATTAAATAATTTTAAACCTAGACAAAATTTTAATTAAAGTAAATATTCAAATTAAATTTAGATATATATTTTGATCATACCTTTGGAAAACAAGGATCAACTCTAATGATAGCAAGAATTGCTTTATGATGAGTGAACCTTCCATATTCTTGTTTGATGGCCTACCTCGATATTTAGTATTTTCAAGAACCAAATAGTATCTTTCTATGTACTTCATAGTCTTCAAATAACCAAGTATTTGATTTTTTGATGAGATATCATCGAAGCCAAGTTTTGGTGACTACCATTGACCCAGTGGGATACTCAAGGTCTTCATCATCAATGAATGTGGAAGTCAAATTTTTTCCCCTCTACACAACGAGACAAGAAGTAGTTTGTTCCCTCTTCATTAAATTTTATTGCAATAATTGCAAAAACATGCCCTACATTGCAAAAGTAAAACTCAAGTCAAAATTAAAATACATTAAGAGTTGATCATTTAATAATTTATAAATTTATAACATGACATACATACAAACCTTATTGCACTAAATCATAGACTTACTCAAAGTAAGGTGATGTTGTCATATGATCGAAGACAACATAAGTTGTAATTCTCGTGGAACTTGATATGTGTCGAGTGGAATTAGAGGTCTAAAAGTCCATTCATTCACCCACTACTGTGACTCACATTCATTCCACAAAAAATCAATGCATGATATACAAAAGCATGCCATGCATGTATTATGAATAGTGTAAGAACTTCTATTTGAACTATGGAATGGGTGCATATCACTTGATCTGTAACTATCATACAATATACATAGCTTGCCAAATGTCATTCCTCTATCAACAAGAAATATCTATGAACCATTGAACTCTCTTGAGATTCATGGCCCATGTTCTTGACACAACAATCGATAATGATTTTTACACCTACATATTTAGCACCATTTTGAACTTTAACTCTTCTCTTGCAAGGGATCTTTTCACACATGCTCCTGCACCATCATGCTCTCCTTTCCCATGTTATGCCTCAGTAAAACTCCAGCTATGTTGAACACATGTTTCCATGTGCATATTTCTTAGCCAATAAAACATCCGTGCATTCTTGAATTGTGATGTGCAGTTGTTTGACCAAATGTAATGTTGATTGAAAACAATGTTCCTCTCATTCAAGTTTGCATAAAACAATTAGAAACACCCTTGCACATATTTTGTAGAATTTTTTCAATCATCACTGATGTATAAATGATACTCTCTTAATATTTTTTGATCTTTCTCAGTGCTTTCTGGAGAGTGCATGAATGTTATATGCATGAAAATAACAACTTGCACTAAGTTATAGTATTGTGAATGAACCTCCATTTGTGGCTGTAATGAGTAATTATCTACAAAGTCAACTATTGAAATAATAGTACCAAATGGGAATGTCCTTACTTAACTTGAATTTTTCATCCAACCATCAAGCTCTATGTGTGTGCCTTGCATGCTCATAAACAATTTCCTCTCTGAATTTGACCATATATTCTGATATAGGTAATTGTTTTGTAACAAGCTCACACCTCTTAGATTCTTTTCCATATTTTAATTGATATGCCATAGATTTATATTTTGTGAAACCAACTAATTATTTTCCTATTGAATGTGTAATCTCATCATGGATATAACTTTTCAATTTTGGAAATCCACCACATACGTTGCACATTCCATCCAAACATCCTTTATTATATTTTTTTCTAGTCAATCTTTAACAAAATATCGTAGGAATAAATTCCCTTACAGATTTTTATGGGACATTTAATCCACACTCCTGCAACATGATGTCAATTATATAAAACATAACGTACTTGAAAAAACATCATAATGCATTAAAAATTCGACATGATGCCTGCAATAACAAGTGGTAAGTGAGAGATTGATTTTCACATAAAAGAGTTTGTTCATTTCAAAAAAATCTTTGGCTAATGTTAATTTTTGATTTTCATTCTTAAACTTAGAGAATAATTGTGTTTGAGTCATATTCAAGAAACGTTTTGCACACAATTGATGATTACGAGAACCTATTCTTCTTTTTACTATATCTCTTCTATTCGGTGACACCCTTGTGTTCTCATTCCAAAACTTTATAAGTAATTATTTTAGAATATCATATGTATCCTTGTCTTTCCATGGGAGTCTACTAGAGAATTCCCAATAGTCAGTGTTATTGGTGACTCAAGACTTTTGTGTCTCCCTATTGCTTTCATTAGTGTTTTTCTATTTAGCTTCAAATCTCTACTTATTTTTCTAATCAAGTGTTTATTAACTATTTTATCACTTACTATATAATTAGTAAGTGCACATCATGTAACATTACTATCTTTGGTGCATCTGTTGACACCTACAATTTGGTATGCTTTATGTATATTTTCAATAATTGACACATTTTGATCATCAACATTAGATGTTCTTAACCCTAAGGTCTTCATTGTAGGTCTCATCTTAATTAATTTCATCAATGTAACAAATAATTGACATCTTTGTGTATCATTTAAATTCTCAAAGTAATTATCCAAAATTCCCTAGCTTTTCTTCTCACATTTCTTTCAGACATTTTGTTAGGAATTGGTTTTATAATGTTTTCATCAATTTCAATTAAGTGAATGGGTTTTCTATGCAAAATGGAAGGAGGTGTTCTTAGAGGTAAAGATTCATTAATAAGGTTACTTTCTTCATTTAGTGTTTCCATGCAAATTTCAAGATTAACATTTAGATTCTCAGGTAAAGGTTCAACATTTGGATTCATATCAATTTATTTATCCATACCAACATTATCATTCAATTCATTATCAATATTCATTACAAAATCATTATTCTCTACATTTTCATTATGTATTTCATCCTCATTTTCTAAAACATTAGGTACATTTGATATAGTAGATGTACCTTTCCCATCACAAAGTTTTTGCATCCACTTCACTTTCTTTATTCTCATCTCTTCCAATTTCTCCGATGTCTTGTTCTTGACTTTCTTCATGTCCTTACATCATTTTTTATCACCCATGATTACAAAAATATAGATAGTGGGGTAGGGGACAAGCTCAACTACTCAAAATTCACGCAAGAATGTACATGAATGTGTAGAGCAGATAAAAAGGGGACATAAATCTCATGAAAGAGATGAAAATGACATTGGATGGGCATGAAATATATAAAAATCATAACGTGTATGTGTTATAATGCATATAAGTTTTTCTATTTCGTTATTCCAACGCATGCCTCTAGGATTGGATCCGGTTTGGATCCCCAAGCCCGAGGCATGGACCTGTAAAAACATAACAAATAACGTGTTTTGTAGAAAAATGGTAAAATAGCTATTCTTCCATAATAAATCAAACTAAAATGATCAACAAATTTAATAAAAATATGACTACGAGGTCGAGTAAACTTTCTTCTTTCTAAAAATATGATTTTTCAAAATTTTTGACTAATATAAGGTTTCCATACTAATTATTTTCTAACTATGCCTTTTTGTAGCTATTTTTTTGAGTTTATACACATCTATATCTTTTTTCGACTTATCAAAATTGAATAAAATTTTTAGAGTTCCAAACTAGGACTAATTCTATACATATTTTAAAAAAAAACTATTTTTGATATTTTTTGAGGTAGTTAGGTGGGACATGGTTATTATCTGTTATTTTTCAAACTTAAAATTTTTTACTTGAAAAATCATAAAAAAATACTGAAAAAAATAATTTAAAAAATCTATCCCAAACTAGATGCTTCCATCTATCTTTCTAGCAAAGGGTTTTCAAATATACTAAATAGTGCTAAAAAAATGGTGGGGGTACGTGACCAATCTGTCACTATATTTTTAACAAAAACAGGAGAACTATTGGTATTTTATTTCTTTAACCCACTTAAACTTAACCATTTTTTAAAAAAAAATAGTAGCTTAGAAACTAGACTCAAAATGCTATGATTCATGTTCTTATAACATCTTCCAATTTTGAGTGTAACTATTTCAAATAACTTGTAGAAGTTGAAGATTTTTATTTTTCAAAAAAAAAGTGTCCACTTAAGACCCCTTTTGGCCCCCAACTTGGTGCACTTACCCAATACTAAGTGCATAATTTTAGTTCTACATTTTCCGCACTTTATGCTTGTGAATGAATATTTGCTTTAGCATGAAGTAAATAGGAAGAACATACCTTGTAGAGAGTCAAAGAATATTGAATCGATAACGTGTCGAATGGAAATTATAGGATGTGTATCATGGATTCTAAGAGGGGATAAGAACCCTAGGGGTGACTAATGTGTATGGTGAAAAGGATACCCACGTTTGAAACCAAATATTTCCTTTTCTGATTATTTCATGTTTAGGTTTACTCTTTGTTCCATTTGTGTTTCCTTTTATCGGGATAAGGAAAAACCTATAAAAGAAGAAAAGTGTAGTCAATGCTCATAGTATATGAAATTGAACTTTAACTTAGAGAAATTAGAATATAAATGTGTAAAATAAACAAGTGAATTGAGGATAGAGTACACATGAATGCCGAGAGATATGATAGAATGTCCCTATGTATTGTTTCCTTTGAAAAATTTAACTTGGATATGGTTAGAAGGGTCAAGGGTGATCAATTACCAAATCGATGTGAATACTCTTAGGATTTAATCATACAACTACCAAAGGAAGATTGTTAGGAGAGTAATCAGATTTTCCTCTGTCCATGATGTTTCCCAAACATTCCATGGATAAGTGCCATTACAAATGGTCACCAACCTAATAGTAACTAGCCACAAATGACACTTTGTTCAATGAATATTATTTTCCCTGTATATACCCTAGGTGCCACTCATTAGATATTGATAGGAAAAATGTGAAATGAGATATAAAATTAGTTAGTTCCTTGCTTAATAGTATGAAACATCCTATTGATTTTATTCCTTTTTCAAGAGAGTAAACTAGAGTTGAATGTTTACTACTAGATTCTATGTAAATTATCATTGAGAAACTATGTCGGTTGTCAAATGCCTATTTTTTACCCTAGGAAAAAACACCTAGGTGGTGTTAGGAAATAAGGGATAAAATATGTGGAACAATCCCACACAAAATCACAAAAGTAGAAACTAATATGTATAAAATATTCTGAGATTTGAAACTAAAGTGCATAAAAATAAAAGAACACAAAATAAAGACATAATTAATGTGGTTCCCCCAATTCGGGCTACATCCATTAAGAATCACTTGCTCAGATTTTATTACAGAGCTACCTCTCTCTCAATATAATACCCAGATCTGTTTGGAGCTATGCTCAACAAAATCTCTTGAATTCACACCCGAATTCACACACATCTATAATGTTACATCAACCCTACCATATACACAAAACCACATAAATAGGCAACTACTTAAGTAATTTTATAATACCGTGGGTACCAAAACCATGGGCCAAAACCATCCCATAAACCTATGGGTCAAAAATCCCACCCATATGAGAAGAGCACATTTCCCAGAGATATTGGGCACGTTTTTCAAGGCCAAATTCTTTGAAAATGTGTACAATACTTTTAGTGTACAGTCTTCAACACTTCCACAAATAAAAACAGGTCCACAACATAACAATCTCCCACTTGGAGACTAGTTTTCCTCTAAGAAAGCTTCTCAACCCTTCACTTTCATCCATGAAGACCAACCAAAGTTGAACACAACTTCAATTTCTCCCTTGTGACCACCTTGGTCATCATATCTATAGGATTCTGACTGGTATGAATCTTCTCTAGCTTCAACTTCTCTTCCTCCAAAGTTGTCTTAATGAAATGGTACCTTAACTATATATGCTTCATCCTAGAGTGGAAAGAAGAGTTTTTAGCTAGGTGTATAACACTTTGACTATCACTATGCAACTTCCCTTCCTCCTTCTTATACCTCAACTCCTCAAGAAATTGCTTTAACCAAATCATCTCTTTGTTTTCCTTTGTGGTAGAAACATACTCAGCCTCCGTGGTTGACAAAGCCACCAAATTCTATAGTCGTGAAATCTAACTCACTACTATCCCACGTACAATAAAAATATATCATGTTGTGCTCTTCCTGTTGTCTACATATCTAGCCATATTTGAATCTACTTAACCACGTAAAGTGGTGTTTGATCCACTATAGCACAAAACTTTCCCCATGGTCCCTCTCAAGTACCGAAGGATCCACTTTACTTCATGCCAGTGATCTTTACCTTGATCACTCATAAATCTACTCACAACTCCCATTGCATAAGAAATATCAATCCTATTGCATACCATGACATACATCAAACTGCCAACCATTGATGAGCAAGGTAAATTGGACATCTAGTTTCTCTCGTGCTTTGTCTTAGGAAATAACTCTTTTGATAACTTGAAATGACCTACTAAAGGAGTCCCAATTGGTTTAACATCCTGCATATTAAACCTCTCCAATACCATCTTAATGTACTCTTCCGAGATAAAGTCAACTTTCATTCCTTTATCTCGAGATATCCTCATACCACGGATTTGTTTGGTTGCCCCCAAATCCTTCATAATAAAGGAGTCACTTAGCTACTTCTTGAATACTTTTATTTCATGCATGTTTTTTCCTACAACCAACATATCATCCACATACAAGCACATGATAATATAAATGCTATCTTCAAATTTCTTTGTATACATGCAATGGTTAGAATGACATCTAATATAACCTTGCTCCATCATGAAACTATCAAATTTCTTATACCATTGACATGAATCTTGTTTAGACCATATAAGCTCTTCTTCGTTTGCACACCATCTCCTCTTTACCTTTGACCTCATAGACCTCTCGGCTATTACATATATAGATCCTCCTACAAATCACAATAGAGAAATATAATCTTTACATATAACTTCTCTAAGTGCAAGTCTTCTACTACGCCACTATCCCAAGAACAATTTAATAGAATTCATTTTTACTACATGAGAAAAAATCTCATCAAAATCTATACATTTTTTTTGTGTAAACCCCTTAACCATCAACCTGGGCTTTATATCTTTTCTTTCCTCCTTTTTCTTCTTTAACTCTATATACACACTTATTATGCAATGCTCTTTTTCCTTCGGGTAGCTTCATCAAATCCCATGTTTGGTTCTCCATGAGAGCATGATGCTCCTCATCCATGGCTTGCTCCTTCTTCCTGACATCTACCTATATTGATTCATCAAATCTCTCTAGATCTCCATTGTCAGTGAGTAATAAATAATAAAGAGAAGGAGAAAAACATTCAGGGGTATCTTCTTACCCTAGAAGAACTCCTCAATAGAGGATTTTGGGGTTCCTCTGAGTAGGTTCCTGAATTGATTCATGTGTCACTGTCCCATCCGGAGGATCCTCTACTACTTGCATATTCTTTCTTGGATTCTTCCCTATTTTCCTGTGAATATTGCTTATACATGACTTTCTCATTAAATACCACATCCCTAGATCAAATGATTTTCTTGTCCTTTATACTCCAACATTTATATCCAAAATCATCACCACCATAACCAATGAAAGTGCATTTTTTGTGATTTAGCCTCTAGTTTGGTCATATCATCCTTGTCTATATGGACAAACATCTCACATCCAAAGACTCTAAGAAATGAATAATCAAATTTTTTACCATACCAAGCCTCCTCAGGTATGCCTCCATCTAAGGCACTTGAGGGTTCTTTGTTTATCAAGTACAGGTTGTGCTCATGACTTCGCCCAAAAAGAAAGATGCGAGTCTTGCATGTAATATCATGCTCTTAGCACATTCCATTATTCTTCTTTTCATTCTTTTTGACACCCCATTTTGTTACAAAGTTCCTAGAACCATCTTTTTCCGTGGATTCCATTCTTAGAATAATAATCATTAAACTCATTGTTGCAATACTCCCCTCCATTATCTAACTGAGACATTTTAGCTTAAGACTTATTTCATTCTCTACCAAGGCTTTCAATTTAACAAAAGTGTCAAATATATCATATTTGTTTCTAATACAATATACCAAAAATTTCCTTGTTGCATCATCAATAAAAGTAACATAATAATTTGAACCCCCAAGAGATGGTACCTGAGTCGACCCCCACACATCATAATGTACTAGCTCCAACTTAATATCTTTATTCATAGGTATAACCTTCAACATTTCCACACATAAAAAAATGCCCCATAACATAAAAAGTGGGACAATAATTCCCATTGTTATTGTATACTCTAGGTGCTTTTGTCCTATGTTATTTTTGGCACATGTCTGATTCTGAACCATTTTATGAGTCCATGTCATACCCAATTATGTTTTATACCATTATGTCTCTAATTTATAAACTAATGAGAGGGGGCGGTTTCCCCCTCATTTGAAGCACATGAGTGGATCAATGCGAGTGTGGACCAAATAAGAGGACATAATTGTAATGTTCACATCTAAAAAAGGTTTCCTATAGAGGGAATAGGGCATGTGCATGAAAACAACCATGGAACATGCAAAACAATGGAAAGAAAGCTAACAAGAAGTGTTAGTGACAAAAAATAATGACATATTTTAATAGAAACAAGTCAAACAAGAAATAACACATCAAGCGGGTAACATGGTAGCAAATGCAAAACATGAGAAACCACTCGGGATGTCACTGCAAGACATCAAGGACTTCAAGAACATATAAGAAAACAAGAAATAATAGGGCATAACTCACAAACAATGGTGTAATAAAATCTCAATCATAAAAGACAAGACACATGTAAATAGTATAAGTAGATAACCATGGTTGGAAGTAAGTTTGAAAGACAAATGCTACACACAAAGCACCCGTTAGCATGTTAGAATAATTAATAATATGTCACAATGTATATATATGAATGAAAGAGAAATTAAAGTAGTAAATATTACAATAATAACACATGTATGTGGAAAGGTATGGAAGGTAAATACCCGAGGAGCCTTGGTGGGACTAGTAGAGAACAATGTCAAGCATCATCTATCGTGTGATAACATGTATATAACCTAAATTCACCTCAAAATACCATGTGAACGTGCATGTGTACATGTAAAAGGATAAAAATTACCATGAGTCAAGCTAATATGATATGAAAAAGGAAACATGGAATAGTATAAGAAAGTAAAGATACATCCAACCAAGATCTAAGATAATGTTTTTGTATTTTTATAAATATCTGAATGTTTTTATATTATTAGAATATGATATCCTATGATTAGGAAAGGAAGCAAGGTTTCACCCTAGTGTGTATGTGTGCAAAGTGATGTTCATGTATGTAAATGTGTGCTCAACATTCATGTTTGAACCTAGAAAAGAGTGCTTCATCGAGTAACAAGGGGGCATACCACAAGATCTAGTAAGGAACATTGTCAACATAGTGAGGGGAGAATCCTATAGATTCCAAGATCCCAACTACATGAGTAGTAAGTGTAATGTTATTATCAATAAAAGCATGTTCATAGGAGAAACTAAAATAGGTGGGACATTGGGATTATAGGAAATAGTGGCAAGACTAGGTGAAAAAATAAAGATCAAAGTATGAGAAAAGAGATGCAATACTTATGTAGTAATAAGAGGCTCATCAAGTATCATGTCAAACAATGGAGGGCAAGACACAAGACTCGTCATAAGAAATACATGTAATTAGGGAATATTGGAATCATTAAAGATTTATGTACTAGCCCTTATGATCATAGACATAAATATGGAAAGAGGGGAATTTATTGCCCCATATATGCAACAAGATGAGGTGTATCCATAGTATATGAGTCATGCATATAAGTTTAGAAAGTGAGTGATAGAAGATCATCATGAATCATTATCAAATCATCACACTATTTCTTACTCCTGGTGGGTAAGCTCAACAAGTTATGTAATATTGGATCTAGTAAGCATAGTGTAGTGCCACTCACTTATTGCCTCATCAACATCACACTTGAGCACCCGACCTTGTATTTGGGTGAGGATTTGTGCCAAAAATTTCTTGGATATGTGATCGAACCCCTCTTATGTATAGTTATAATGCGTCTAATAATTGTAAGCTCCTTGTTTTCACCCCAACATTCATCTTGAGCGTGTGATTTTAAACCCTCCATCAAAGGTTATGTGAATCAAAATGTGGGTGTTTGGAAAAGTACTACAAATTTGTGTTTTTATTTCGTGGTCATAGAACCCATGACTTGCTTTTAGTTATTATTCTATATATATATATATATATATATATATATATATATATAAGAAAATAAAATAAATATTACTATTTACTATCAGGAAGCACATGGTTACTTTGTCTTTGGAAGAGACACTCCATTTTCTTCCTCTTACCCATAGTCCTAATTACAAAATAAGAAATAAACAATTTAAACCATTAAACATGAGATTTAAAACTAATATTCAAATAAATAAGATGATGTTAAGAAATTAAAGGTTTTAAAGTTAGTGAGGTTGTTTAGGCTTCTATTTGGAATCCTTATGGTTTTTTTCTCTTATTGGGAACTCGAGCTATAAAGGGGGAGGTTAGATGATAGATGTAACTGGAGGAAGGTGGAAGTGTATTCAAGGAAAATAAATTTATTGTTAGAATGCCTCAAAGACATGCAGACTCAAGAAATTTGTATGGGTGTAGGTTATGGTCAAAATGGGGTTTTTAATGTGTTATAGATCATATTTTCCCCGATGACACGTCTCTACTTTATTGTGCTTAAATATGGGATTTTAATTAGGGTAGGTGATGGAATGCTAGTATGGAAAATGTGGGCACATAGCCGGGAACATGAACTATTTGGTAAAACATCCTTAAAAACCATAGTGTGTGGGAAATTGGAGTGGACTACAATGGTTGTAGGATACATGTGAAATGGGTTGTTTAAAAGGCTAGTGAATCATTAAAGAAAATTTAATTGACATGTGTAAAGCCATCCTCCATAATTTTTTCTAGTATCCTCTTCATCGGTCTCAATATGAGATATTTTGTGTATGATATGGGATGTATATCAAAGCATTGGAAAGAGGGATTTTATTAGATTTTTTAAGTTCAGTAAGTGTTATATGATAGATATGTATGCAAAACGTGGTAATATACACTTGGTGTGTAGTTATTTTAAAGGAACCCTAGACTTTATCTCCAACATTCTAATGAAACCTATGGTGGTTTCTTGGATTTGTTTTTAGGTATGTGAAGGAAAATGCATATCATTAATGTTAACTCTTTGTAAGGATGTTCATGTATTTTTTAGTGGTTGTAGCAACAAGATATATGGTAGATGTGTATGCAAATGAGGGGTATATATTAGGCACGTGGACTATTTGATAGAGTGACTCAAAGTAATGAAAGAAAGTATAGGATGTGGAATTGATTAAAAATTTGTAAAATGATCTCCTTTGCTAATGTTTCATGATCAGTTAAACTAGAAAAGGAAAATAGATTCTAAAATTCAAACTTGGAATGTTCAAATAGTCTCCTATTGCGACAAATGACTCTCAAAACTAACGCATAAAAAGTGTCTTTAAACCTTTTTAACACATTTAAATTGTTATAACCTTTTCCTTGTTATGTGAGGATATCATTTCAATCAATAAACATCATTAAAATCATGGTGAATTTGTTTGTAAATTGGGTTTCTAGTTTCTTCATAAACCGGTTCTTTGGAAGTAAGCCATTTGCTTACGCATTGAATACTCTTGAAATCACCTCGTATTTTATGCCTTGGACCCTAGAATACAAATTTGAACATGAAAAATCTTTATAGCTATATGGAGAATAGCATTAGTGTATTTAGTTTTACCGATATCCTTGAAAAATTCATTTTATGTGCTTGTTTTAGAGCCCACTTAGCTTAGTTGGAGGGAAAATGATCGATTGAAGCAATTGGCTCAGGAAAAGTTCTTATACTTAAAGGCTTGGTTATCACTTTTGGACCCCACTAGTTTCTTTTGATTCTATGTATAATGTAGAATAGGTTAGAGTAATTAGAAATCCCATTTGGGGTCCCCTTCCATTTTTGTAGAACCATTATGTGGTCACTTAGGCTAGATTGGACAACACAACAAAGACCCATGGATCCACGTTGACCCTCTAAGGTTCGTTTAATGATTAAAACTAATTTTATGTTTTGAATAATATATGATGATTAGAATAATGTGGTTTTATATGATTAAAAAGACTTGTGATAGAAATTCGAGAATCATGTAATTTGGCATGTTTACGTAGACCCTTGTAGCAACAATGAGAATGAGAAGCGTGTAGAGGCTACAAAACTTGTATTACTCTAAAATTATTTATGGAATGTGAATTTTATAAATCAAAATTTATTGTGTCATCTCTCACCCTCTTTGATTATGGAAATTTTTGGTATACTTGATTTGACAAATATTGAATTTTATGAAATCCTAATTACAGAGTAACATATGATAAATAAGAAATAAAACACATATTTGACCTAAGAAATAAGCTAGATAAAAATGAAACCGTAGTGTAAGAGAGGTAGTAGGAGACTTATATGATTTCACAATAAATCCCAAGTGTTCGAACTAGAAAATAGACTAACATGAGGAGGAATCTTTCATCTTTGCATTCATAAATTTATAGAACTATTAGAATGAGCTGGACCAAGGTGTGTGGGCTAGGTCGGGGCACCTAGGTGTTGTAGACCTCTTCTTGGCACTTGTGACTACGAAAATGGTTGGAAACTAATTCTTATAGTGTCATACCAATGTTGGTAACCTTCATTGTTAGTCGCTTGTATGTCGCACTATGTTTGCAAAGTTCATTTGTAACCTATAAAACAAATGATCTCCTACAAAACCCCAAAACACATCAAATGCTAAAAAATAAAAAGATGCAAACGGGAGTTGGAATTACCATGGTGGTCACCCGATAGAGTGAAATTACGATCGAGTGTTGCACCACATCTTAGAATCGATGTATTTTTTATTTGTGTGTGTGAATAATTGTGCCCTAGGCGGCTCTTGTGCAAGATGCACTAGATAACAAGAAATATCTAGATGTAGCAATGTAGATAAATGCGTGGATGTCAAAATGAATGTCCCCTCCTATGCATCTATGTAGAAAATGTAGTCACTTGTCCCTTGGGTGAGTGCTAGATGGATCTTTGATGCTCTTAGAATGCCTTTGGATGCAATCTTAGGTGGTGATAGTAGATGATTAGAGTTTGGTCCTTTATTATGGTCACATATATTTGTATTTATATGATTCCCTTGTTTGAAATTCATAATTGACAACTAAAAGGCTGACCCATAAGAAAAAAATATGTCCAAAAGATAAAAGAGGCCCAAAAGAGGCAAGTAAGATACAAAGAGGTCGGGGCGCTGGTGTCCAAAGTCAAGAAAGATAAATAAATGAAGATTAGATTGGGTTGTTGGGTGTGCAAGACCAAAGAGGAAACCAGAAAGATAGAAAAGAGGGCAAAGATATATGTCAATTACTAGTTTTATCACTTAGGAACCATATAAATAGTAGTATGTGATTGGGACTCATAAATGTACCCAAGTGCATGATTTAGTGCCTATGGTACTTATGTAAAATAAATGAGTGTTTTCTCTCTAACTTTGAATTTATTTGGGATTTTTATTAGCGTGTTAGATGGGAGGGGTGGGTCTATGCCAAATTTTATTTATGACCCATGATTACTTGGTTTTATAGATTACATGTAGCAAAACTATATAAAATGATTTATGAATTTGATTTAACAAAAGTATAATGTATGATAAACCCTAATTTAAGAGTTAGATATGATAAATAAATATTAAAATAAAAATTTGACACATGCAATAAGCTAGGATAATATGAAATCCTAAGTGCTAGAGAGAGGGGAATGGACTTAGTTGATTTACGTGTTATTTGGGACTAGTATGAGTTGGGAAAACTACTAAACATGAAGTGAATAATGTCTTAAATTCTTAGGATAAATTACGAATACGGGAATATGGCCGGACGGGGGTGCCCAGGATATGACAGGGTGCCAGGCACTAATGGCCTCTATTGGGTGACAAAGTGATTGAGAAAATGGTTAGAACTTGATCTTTGTTGTGCCACAAAAGTGTCATAAATATTATTTGTTGTTCACCTCTATGTTGCACTTTGATTTCCGAGGTACCTATAACCTATAAGAAAAAGATTCACCCACAAAACCCCAAAACCACATCAAATCCAAAAACAAAATATGTAATATAGGGGGTTAGATTAACCCCGATGTTCACTTGATAAAGTGAGCTTTACATTATCTCTTCTAATCGCACCTTGGTTGAGAGATGACAACAAGGGTTCTAAGCTTGCTTTATCTCTCACTTGTGTAGATACAATGGAAACACCTCAGGTCTATGGGTATACCTATTGTTGAGGTGAGTCTTCGGTATCAAGGATGGTTCCTTATTGATGTATCATAAACTAATTTTTGGGGTTTTGAGGGTAAAAATATTGCTATAACCGAATTCAAATGGGGTGATACACCAAAATGATTGAGGGTTTTGACTGAGTACATGCATAATAAAATTCAGAACAAATTACAGATGCACGAACCAATGGGTTTTCAGTTTGATCCTAAGGCAAACACTTTTGTGGTGAGGGAATATGTCACAACAACACAACAACTAAGCATGCACACTAAGATTGTGTAGAAAACACCAAATTTGTAGAAAGCTAAGATAATTAAATTAGGGAATTAACATTCACAAGAGCTAATAGAAAGATACACACCACAAAAAATAATTGGAAAGGCAATAACTGATTCTCATTCAAGGGAAAAAATGACAAAAATTTACTTCAACAATCCTACATAAAAAAAGTAATCTTTTGTGCTTTGCCAATGCACACATTAAATAGAAAAAATATTCACCCACCCATCCTAAAAATAGGCTACAGTCTGAAATCACCCATGCATGCTAATATTATCCTTTATCATGAATAAATAAAGGGATAAAATAAACATGCTATTTACAATGAGGCAATAATAACCTTTGATTCCAAAAATACACTTTAGTCAAAGTGCAGTTGAGTTCTTTAAATATGGAATAATGAATAAACTTGGGTGAATATTTTTGCTAATAATAGCACTTTCTTGATGTTGAAGTCTTCTCCAATGTGCATGCAACTTCATATTTATTCTATAGTTGGTGATTAAATAATCATACTTAATCACTTTGATGTGGCACTTGCAAAATTCAACCACTTGCAATGGAAAATTTGTCTTCTTCTCAGTTTTGTCCTCTAGTGATGGCATGCAAATATATACTCTTGTGCAAGTAAAAATAATGACTTTGTTCCAACACTTAGCAAAATAATTCACCAAAAATTCACCCATTGTGGGGACCACCTGTGAGCATGTGCAAGAAAAATAATATCCATCCTTTTTTGAAAAATAAGGTAACTCTAAAATTATCCCTTTCATTGATCCATGTGACATTGATGTTGACCTCCTTCCATGCATTGTCCTTCTCACTAAGGCCTATACTTTTGACTCAAATAAATATGGGGTCCTTTGATTCAATCTTGGAAACAAGTATAAAGGTCAAGGTTTTAATCATTTAAATGGCCTTTGATTAAATCATGTATTGTATATAGTACTCGGCCCCTTTGAATATCATGACATTCTCTTTGCAAAAATTAAGGTCAAAACCCCCAATCATAAGGTTTTCCCCCTTTTGGTTTAATCATAACATAGAGCATTGTCTTAAGGAATAATCATTTTTGATTATTCGGTTCACCTTTGATCATTTTCTCGCATAGTCAAAACAATGATCAACATGAATGATAAGATTTAATCATTTGGTCCCTTCCTACGAGACCTCGACCCTTGGTATGTCGGTGGATTTTTTGAACCATGGTAAATTTTAGGGTTTCCATGTGGTGATGACACATTTTCAATATTTATAACCTAGGTTGGGTTGAGTAACTCGATGCGAGTTTGGATGGAAAAAGGTTTGAAATCCTAATCGATTTGCACTTTCTTCGAGCTTTCTGTAAAATGGGTGAAGCCCTGAGGAATTCTTCTTGGTGAACATTAATGTTCTTTGAAGCTATCTATTTTGCAAGCCATTCGACCAATTTTTCATTCTGGAGCTCTGTATCTTTATGGCCGCCATTTGGAAAGGGAAAACCAATTTTTTTCTTTTTCCGCTCTGGGTGAAAGGAAAATATGGAATTTTTGTACTCATCCAATATTTGGATGCCATTCTGAACTTCATGCTCCTAGATTAGCTTATTGTGGAGGTTTTACCATTGATTGAGGGTTTTTGCTTGAAATATTTCCAAGCTTTCTCTATCCATGGACAACATTCGATTTTGTGACCTCCTGTTCTCATATTTTCTTCAATCAAACTTGGCCATCATTTCCGAGAGCTCATACTCGATGCTCAAGCTTTCAAAAAACTTGTAAGCCCTCCTTTGTCATACATTGATTTTGGTTCAAACTCACTACTTTTAATGCTATGAATTTGGGTATTCATTTTCCTATAATTTTCTAGCTCATTTTTATTTGGGTACCTTTTGAATTTGTGTAATCCATTATTTTGCTATCCTCGACTGTACGATTTAGGTTGAGCCTTGAGCTATAGATCCTTAGATGCCATTATTGATGCTTTGCAAGAGGTTTAAGTAACCCGGGAGTTATGTAAGAGGTTGACCAAGAGTAACCCAAGAGTTATGTAATTTGAAGTTTATGTGTGAGTTTAAAATTACTTTTTCACAACTTTTTGAACCCGGATCTAGAATTTGACTCAATTTGAATGAAATTTTACCGTGCATCCTTAGAAACCGAACTTTGTTTGCTTTTTCATTATTGCGAACCCCTAAAAAGAAATACACTATAATAATGGCATTTAAAACTGGAAATGACCTCTCATTGTGTTTTAGGTATTTCATTTTTTCTTTGAATTTCTTTTTAGAAAAGGGTTTTTTGTTACCTCTCCCATTGAAATGGGGTTTTGAACTTTGGTTGGAAGTATGCCTTATGGGTGATTGTCGAGCTCCTATTTTCAGTATTATGCATTTTTAGGTCGAATTATAATTTCTTTTAAAATTATTTTCGCATGTACACAAGGGTATCATTGAACTTATGGGTGATTTCTCTTACCCAACTTGCCATCATTAATGCCCAATGAGGGTTTTACTATTATATTGCTTGATCCATTTGAGTATGGTTGTTTCTTGTTGCGTATATAATTTTTGCTATTTTCTTTCGCATTTTGAGATTCATTATCTCCATATTTTTGATGTGTTTGTTCAACTTTCTTATAATGAGATGATTATGCTCTCCCTTTTGAATGTATCAAGTGTGTTTACTACTCATTATTGACTGCCATCTCTTTTCTTGAAGATAAATGTAACTCCTTTTGCATATAGCAACCATTTCTAATTGTAGATTGATGAATCCTTTTCTAAAACTATGTTGACCAAGTATATTGCTGGTAGTATATATATTTTCTAACTTTGAGCTTTAAAACCTTAGCTTTATCTCATTTGAATACAATGATAAGCTTGGTCTTGTATGAGCTTGTTGCGAGTTCTATGTCTTGTAATAGAAGATAGAAGCATCTATAAAGTTCTTTTGTGGTCTTTGTCTTTGCTCTGTCAGAAGCTACCACATCATTTGTGAAAGTAAAAGTTGTCTCTTCTTTAATCTATCATGCTCACATAATGAAATATGCTACATTTTATGAGAATCGATGAATTCATGTCATGGAAACATTACATCTGCTTTATAATGTGGAAGGATCCTTCTACTAGTGAAATAGCTAAAGGATTTATAATGAATCTAAAACATAATTTGTCCTTGAAACTTTACTTTGAAAACCATAGTAATGTTGTTTGAAGGTTGTGAAATTTTGAAGTAATTCTATGATGATCTTGAGAAGGTGCAAACTTTTCTTGCCTAATGATATGTTCCTTGACCATATTTTTTGAAAAAATATTAAAATATTATTCATTCCTTGATAGTACATAGATATTTTAAACATGAATAAGTCTCTCTAGAACTCACTTTGTCACTCAAGTTTTGTTTGTATTTTGAACTCACTATTACTCTTTTAAAGTCAACAACCTTCTTTTTAGCTCAATGATTTATGTAGATAGTTCATGAAATCTATTAATTAACTTTGAAGGTTTGGGAGTTGTATGAATTGTTTCTTCTTGATGTAATATTTTCCTTGTAACTTCGTCTATTTGAAGCTACGGTATCTCAATGTAGAATTCTGTTTGATCTCTTTAAGCGATACTTGAAATTTTATAACCGGATATTCATTATTTCTTTGACCAATAACATTGATCTTGTGAATTCGAATCATGAATTGATTGTAAAGACTTTTCAAATTAAGCTCATTGCTTCCATCTAGAAATGTAAACTAAAGCATTACTTGGAGAATTTTTGCATTTAAACAAAAGTGATTCTCCTCTTTTACCACTTGCATAGCTTGATGGTTTTGTCACCTGTAAGTATTTGTGATGATATGATGTAGTTTGAACAATATACCTTGATGCATAAACTTACAAGCTCTTGTAATGGAATGTTCTTCCTCTTCCAATAGCATGTACCATGATCATTTGATTGCTTGTTATGGCAACAAGAACTCAAAACCTTTTCTCTACTGTGTTGATATGAAATATGTATTGTATTTTTTCTTTCGATTGGTTATTCATTTTTATAGTTGATATTTATTATTAAATCATGAAGCCCAAGAGTTGCTTCTCATTGTAGATGTTTGAATGCTCATTTCCATTTGATATAAACTATAATGAATCATATACAATACCTCAAAAGTAAGTTGTAACAATACTCTTTTCAATTGATTATACTTGTAAATTCATAAATAGTTAGAAAGTGTGAGGCCAATAGCTTCTTCTTGCATCATGTAGTGGTCATTCTTTCATTGTCTTGATTATGAAAACAATACTTGAATACCTCTAGATGATAGTGAGGTGTACTTTTCGATTCTATCTTTAATCCTTTTATGTATTTGTTTGATTTCAAGTTCTATTTAAGAAAATGCATTTTCTTAAAGCGTGAGTACAAGTGGACATGGAAATCTAGAGTTCTAATATCTTTTTTCTCTTTCGGTACCTATTGAAGATGGAAAGGAGAAGCGATAAGGACAATTGTAAATAGAAGAAGAATCCATCTAAACATGCAATGATGGATCTCCTTTCTCTTTACTCATATCTTTACACACATGTATTTTATTTTATGCACTTCCTTTCATAGTTATTCCCACATATTGTGTGGGTTACTTTGTAGTTTATAATTATGAAATAAATGATAATTTCTTCATGTGATGAGTTGTATCTTTTATTTTTGCATTATCTCTTTCATTTACATGATGTAAAATGAATTATGTACAACACATACACACTAGGAACATTTCATTTAAACATAATTAATGAGCTCAAGATAACTGATAAAAACTGAAAAGTGAATAAAATAAACTAAAACCTACTTTATCCCTGAAGTGGACTGTCCCTCTGCAAGTTTTGGGTTGTCCATCTTCTACTTATTGTGTCCTTCCCATTTGTGTCAAGGTCTTGCATTGTCTCCTGAGGAATCTAGTGCACTATCATGACAAAGATGTGATGGAAAGACATGCTAAGCAACAGATAGACATTATGAAACTAGCAAAGTGACTTTTCACTTCTCCTTTCTTTCTATTTAGGTCCATCCATCAAACCTTTCTATCCGAAAATAAAGTTTCGAGTTGCCAATTTTTGCATAAGTGCAAAAAATTTCAACACTTACAACCAAGCATTGCACTACATATTAAACTCCATTTAGTTATGGTGAGTGTGTGCATAATTTGTGCCCTAGGATGCCCTTGTGTGAGTGCACTTAATAGCAAGCTAACTAAATGTAGCAATGTAGATAGATGTGTGGATGGAAAGAAGAAACTTCCCCTTCGTATGCAATGTATACAAAAAATGTAGTCCCTTGTCCCTTGATTGAATTCCACATAGATGATTTGAAGTTCTTTAGGTGCCTTTTGAGTGTAATCTTAGATGATAGTAATAATGCTTAGAGCTTGGTCCTTTATTTTGGTCACATAACTATGTATTTATATGATTCCCTTTTCAATTTCATATTTGAAAACTGGAAGGAAGACCCATAAGAAAATAAGATTCCCAAAAGATAAAAGAGGCCCAAAAATGTGAGTAAGGTGGAAATAGGTGAGGGATGAGGTCACCTGGGCACCGATGTCTTTGATTGGGTGCTAGTGTTGAAGTCATAAAAGATAAATAAGTAAAGTTCTAACTGGGATGTGGGGTATGAAAGACCAAATAGAAAGCAAGAAACAAATACAAAATGCCAAAGACAGTTGTTAATTATTAATTTTATTGCTTAGGAATCATTTGAATGCTATTACGTATTTAGGACCTAGAAATGTACCCAAGTGCATAATTTCGTGTCTATAGAATCTTAGTGTTAAAGATGTATATGGTTTCTAACATGTTTGTTCTACTAAATGGAAAATGTATTACTTTCATATTTAGTTGTAATTTTGTATGTTTTGAAATAAATACAAATTTGTATTATGAGATACCATGTTGATTGAAAGGATAAATGATTTAGTAGAGATAGTAGGTCTGTTTGCAATAACGTGTATATTTTACAATCTATGTAGTTGCCATGGAAAATTGGGGCATTATCTAGGTAGGGATTTATGAGAATATCCTTGATGAAATAATTCAAGTGAAAACTAATTTTCATATTGTGAGTAAATGGTATTGACATGGTGTTCGTAAACTAGTTAGTTGATGTTATTAAATGAGTAGAATATTCATTCCAAATGAATGATAGATAGGCATGGAAAGGGAAAAACTTCTAGCATGGTCAAAATAAAATACCATGATAATCCTAAATAAGGGGAAGAAAGTTAACATTGCTACTTTTATGAAGAAATAAACCTTTTGATTTAATGGCATGCTTTTGTGTATGTAAAGTTCATAGGGCATCATAAAAAAATAAACAAATTACAATCTTGAAACTAAAATTTAGCATAACCATTAATTCAAGTTAGGTATTAACATTTAACATGAATGAATGTATGTATGGTGTAGTGTGTAGTGGATGTAGATCTACGTTTCCTACTTCCTGTCAGGTGAGTGTACGAGTAATCAAGAAACATGAGACCACGTCGAGTATACAAGGGCTTAGTACCTTGGAGATGGAGATGGATGATACAGGCGTAAAGAAAGTAGATGCATGATATCAAGAAGCTAGATCTGCAAAACTAAACCAGATAAGATTAGAACACAATATGTAGGGGTTGTCCCAATAGTGCCGGTTCAAGAGGATTTTAACTCCCTTGGAGGATGTCAACCCCGTGTCAGACAAGATAATAATAGATCGTGAACAGTAGTAAAAATGACAAGCAACTGAAATAACAAGAGTACTTAGCTTATGCTCTACTATAGAGATGAACCGGGCATCAAGATGGTAAAATGATGAATTAAGGCAAAGATTTCTCCTTCAAACAGGCAGAACTCGGTTAAGCTCTTCCTTC
Organism: Taxus wallichiana var. yunnanensis; assembly: GCA_018340775.1. Classification (NCBI taxonomy): domain Eukaryota; kingdom Viridiplantae; phylum Streptophyta; class Pinopsida; order Cupressales; family Taxaceae; genus Taxus; species Taxus wallichiana. The sequence continues at coordinate 202,577,816 of CM031241.1, forward strand.
TCTTCTGTAGGCCTAGATCTCTCCAAGTCTTCGATCCTTTCTCTTCTTTTAAAAAAATATTCTCCTTAAAAATCTATATCCTTAAAAATATATATCCTTTTGAAATAATCTCCTCTCTCTAAATATGGGGAAAACCCCATATTTATAGTTTAGATGTGAGGCTAAACTGCAGGTTAGATGATACCCAGGGTGTAGTAAAGTAACCTGAGTTAGGGATGTGATGTGATCATGTGGGTCCCATATTTTGACTTATTAGGAAAAGTGGGGGACATGATTTGAATGGGGGTGAGATAAAGATTTCATTTTAAAAAAGAGTGTTGGAGATATGCATTATGAATTAAATAATTTGTGAGAGATGGGGGATGATGCCAAAAATTGAATTATCAAATGGGTCCATATGGAGCCCATTGATAATTCAATTTAAGAGAAAGAACTCTTTTAAAAAAAAGTGTTGGAGATATTCATTATGAATTAAATAATTTGTGAGAGATGGGGGATGATGCCAAAAATTGAATTATCAAATGGGTCCATATGGAGCCCATTGATAATTCAATTTAAGAGAAAGAACTCTTTAAAAAAAAAGAGTGTTGGAGATATGCATTGTGAATTAAATAATTTGTGAGAGATGGGGGATGATGCCAAAAATTGAATTATCAAATGGGTCCATATGGAGCCCATTGATAATTCAATTTAAGATAAATAATTCTTTTAAAAAAGAGTGTCGGAGATATGCATTATGAATTAAATAATTTGTGAGAGATGGGGGATGATGCCAAAAATTGAATTATCAAATGGGTCCATATGGAGCCCATTGATAATTCAATTTAAGAGAAAGAACTCTTTTAAAAAAAAGAGTGTCGGAGATATGCATTATGAATTAAATAATTTGTGAGAGATGGGGGATGATGCCAAAAATTGAATTATCAAATGGGTCCATATGGAGCCCATTGATAATTCAATTTAAGAGAAAGAACTCTTTTTAAAAAAGAGTGTCGGAGATATGCATTATGAATTAAATAATTTGTGAGAGATGGGGGATGATGCCAAAAATTGAATTATCACATGGGTCCATATGGAGTCCATTGATAATCAATCAAATAATGTGAACAAATAGATAGGATTTTATTTAATTTAAGAGAAAGAGATGCAAGAATAGAAAATTGGATGAATGTGAGATGACGAAGGGGCGCTATACCAAAAATAGGTGTCTACGGTGGAATCTTTGCATAATTAAGGAAATCATCCTAGAATATTATTATGAACATAGTGATATATGGTCTTTGGAATCTAAGTTGTGCACCAAATTAGAAGAGTATCTCATACCGTATATAGGGAAGATTTTGTTTATCGGGATGTCTAAATGGAACTTCCTTGTGTACTAGAATCTAGAGAAAATTAGTAAACTGAAAGAGACACAAAGAATGGATCACACGAGCATTGTTTACCTTGTTAAAATTTTTAAACAATAATGAGGATAATTGTGTAAAATATCCTCTCCTCATAGATATTTAGAACTAGAAAGTGGAATTTTGTGTCCTTTAAGTACATTTAGTGTGATGACTAGTAATATTATGCTCATTTAAAGTGAACCATAAAGTAATGAAAGGATGAAATGTTATTTTTAATTTAGGGAAATATATAATAATGTGTTGCATGGTAATACATTATAATGGTTTTGATAACAATAGAATTTATAAGTGGAACCTCTATGCCGAAATCTAATCATCATCACTTTTGAATCTAAGTAAAATCCTTAGTGTATGATGTGAAATGAGTTCATATGTTGTTCTTGTTATCGTACATGAACTAATTCAAGATTTCTAGGCCCTCATTATGTCATTCCCATTAGGAAGGGATAGAATGAGGTAAATCTCATCATCTTGTAACCTTATTGTGAGATCATTTTTCTATAAGAAATAAGGAGAGTATCTTCATGAATCTAAGTAGGGATTTAGTCTCTCTTATCGGTGGCATGCGGTAATACCTTCATTGGAATTATCATAAGGATGGTGTAGTCCCACCCATCGAGCAAAAAAAAAATGTTTTTATATGTTAATACATGAACTTTGTTTCCCTTATTGTGCCATTGGAGGGTTTAGAGTAATGCATGATTGAAAATTGATTCAATCTTAGCTTTTTCCGATGAAGGAATTTTCATAGGAACAATAGTGGTTCGACATGTCATATTCTTAATAACCCATGTTTGTGGGATATTCTTGAATGGGGGTCATACCATGGGTTAGTATTGTTTTTTCATGGTAATTTTGGTTTTGAGTTAACACCCTATTTGTGGATGGGTTTTGGTCCTTGTAGTAAGAGAAAAATAATGGTGTTTCATGGTCACACTCTTGTGCTAGCCTGAGTATGTATGTATTACAAAATTAAGAGAAATATAAATTATGTTGAACCTAATTAATGTACTTACAAAATACCTTTGTAAGAGGTACATGGTACCTCATGAATGGTGTTGTGATTTATACTCCTCCCCTTATGTATAACGAGATTGTGTATTCTAGAATCCATATAAGAATGGTGGCTTGGAAAATAACTATTTGTTAAGAAAAATTAGTCGTGAGAACCTCACTTTCCTTTGTAAAGGGTAGTGTGCATTTTGGGTCACGTCGAAACGACACACATTTAGACCTAGCCTTTGTGTTATGATTCAAAATTTTATACCTAATTTGAAAGAAGTAATGAGATAAAATTATAGAAAATAAAAATGATTTAACTATAGAATGAAATGAACCTCATTTACAAGGTGGCATTGTGTGACATGACAAATTTAACTTTGATTTTAAAAGGTAATAAATATGAAGTAATAAAATTTAATGGATACAAAAGTAAAACTATAAAACACGAGTTCATTGGAGTAATGCAAATGAAAGTGTTAGTGTTTACGTGTCTTGTGATCGATGCAATTGTTTTAAGTGTTGTGTCATATTAAAACTACAACATTTTTTTTTCTAGTTTATGTATTACATTTTTAGTGGTGAAATAATGGGAATTACAAATGGTATCGAGAGAAAAGGTAAAACACTTGAACCTTTGGGGCAAATTAAAAATAAATATTGTGTGCTTGTTTGTTTGTGCGTATGCAAGAGTGTCATGTCGAGTCTTGTCGGCGTGTTATGTGAAGTTATTGTGATGTTTCTCTGGTCTAATTTTTATTCTGTGTATGTAAATCCTTGTGAGAATGTTGCATGGTGGGTCCCCAATTATGTGTTATAGTTTTGTCGCATCAAACCCCACAAAAGTTTTAGATTTTGGGTTCAATGTATTCATGGTACAACTTTCGGATGGTGTTACTATGGGTAACACCTAGAGACTGATATGGAAGATATTACGATATTTTTAGTTGCTTTTGAGTTCTATTCATCAGTAGTTATGAAAATTGGGTTTGGTATTTGAATGTTGCATCCGACATTTATTTGTATTTGGTACTTGGAATACTATTTCACTTCTTAGAACACTTGAATTTTCCTTTAAACCTTTCTCGAAATTATTGTATAATACATTATTGACTTATCATGACGCTATCATTGCTATGATATTAAGATATATTATTCTTATTTATGGTGATTTGGACATCGATCATACTCATCAAAATTTCATGGATGACCCTATCTCTCCTCTTTTTAAATTCAATGGCCGTATAGATATACTAGCATGATTTTTCTCCTAAATCTTGAAAATTTTATGCTACATAATCCTACATAAATGCATTAACCAAGTCTAGTTCCCTCTTATATATTTAAAACCCTAAACCTTTGAAAATCACAACAATCAATCTTGTACTATTTGATTAACTAATCATGTGACTTCCTAATTGATAACACTATTATAAAAATTGCTCTCGAGAAAGGTGACATTCGGGTGTATGTGGTTTTAGTAGAAATAAATTATCATATTCTAGATTAAATATATTGTGGGAGATCATGATTTAGACATACATTATATAGTAGTTACATTATCTTATCAATTATTATGATTATATGTTGAGATGCACACTCGATGTTGTAGTACCCCTACATGCAGCCACTAAAGGCCGCACAATAATTGTGATGTGGATATTTTCATATGTATTTTATTTGTAAACTTGACCTTCTCGGAACTAAATTTTAATTATTTTCTTTATTGGGAAGCTTCGAGGATCTTCTTGTTTATTTTTATTTTCTTATGAGATTTTCATGGTTTGAATGCGAGATACTTGGCCATTTTTATTTGGTTTCCAAGAATTCTTGGTTTTGTTTATTTTTGTAACTCAAAGTTTTATGGTTTTTTAGGCCACTTGGATAAATTTCATCAAGAATGTTAATGTGGATTTTCTTACTTGTTTGATGAGATGGTTTTATATTATTTGTAATGTGTATACATATTTCATGGTGGTACACTCAAGGTGTCATTTCTAAATTTTTGGTGCTGCAGGACATGCCCTTGGTTTTGAGGTGATGAGCTTCTATGTGTTTAGGACCGCGGAGTGACCCAACCTGACTTGGATACTAGATAATCTATCCTCCCATGGTGGAGTGACACTAGTAATACTCAGCCATCTTATGGTGGAGTGACATATGTGATACTTAGTCCTTTGTGAATGAGATACTCCTATGCCACTCACCCTCTACTAGGGTTGATCAAATCTCATGATACTCAATTTTCCTTGGTGGATTTGCCATCATGACTTGTAGTACTAGTTGGTGGGTTTGAGGAAAGGATACCTCTCCAGAGCACAACAAACTTTGAAAATTTGAAAATGGCTAAAGAATTCTCAAGCTATGGATAAAAACAACTTAGGAGGAACGTGAACCAAATGCACGAAGCTCGATTGTAATTTATAATTGTAAAAATGATCAATTTCATATATTTTATATTACCTCATTTAAAAGGTCGGTGGAATGCATAAAATGGAGGAATTTAATGTTACGTGGCAAAAGAGTGCTGTAACATAAGGTACTAGATTTTCCTTTAGAGTGTGGATATGGTAGAAGAATGAGGCTCGGGAGGCCCAAAAACATGTAGGACATGAGGGAAACAAGGGGATGACATCTCTACAACACAAAGAAAATGAATGTAATACGAAAAGGGGGTTAGGATGCACTTGGGACATTTGGGACAAGGAAGGCCAAAAATTCCACAATACACCAACGTCGAATGGAAAAATAGTAAGTTAGGTGAAAGACACATAGAAGGCCCATGGGACATGGGGACACAAGTTATCCATTGACTTGAAAATCGTGCGACACAAAGAGGACTTAGCAAATTTTGAAGAGTGCTTTTGGGTTGGCGATGTGTGGCGTGGAATGCGAAGATGCGGGGAACTAATGGAAAACAAGCACAAGGGCCATGAGTTGATGAGAAGACTGAAACACCCACTAAAAAAGAAGGAAATTATATTGTAGAAAAGAAGAGGAAATGGGGAATGAGGAGCCCTGCAAGAACCTAGGACATGTACGAAATGTAAACTTGAAAAATCCATAATAAAAAGAAAAAGACCCAAAAATTAATAATTCTTGTAAATTGACTAACTTGTTGGGAAATTATATCCTCTTTCTAGAATTCATAAAGGAAAACAAAGACCTCATAAGAGGTAACCTACCCAGAGTTTTGAAATTTTGACAAAAATACACACATTTTTGGGTAAGTGACAACATCTGGCTCTTTTTGGGGATTGGACTAACTTGGCAAAAAAAGGCATAGAAAAGGACCTTAGAATCTCGGTTAATGAAAAGTGTTGAATCCTTGCAAAATAGAGTCTAAAACAAGACAATATAGAAGACAAAAATACAAGGGAAGAATAACACAAGCTAAAAATGAGAACTATACAAGACATATTTATAGGATCTGCATACAAGTGATTGCTTGTTTTCTCAAGACTGAAACAATTTCAAATATTGGCCACTATATGGTAATGGAAGGGAAGTTCCATCCATATAGCTCAAATAGAAAGAGTTCTCACTAGAAAAATGTCTAATTTTAAAAGGACCAAGCTAGAGAGAATCAAACTTACCATGACTTCCTGGGGTTCACGCATTTTTTCCCAGTAGGACAATATCTGTAGAATTGGAAGTCTCGGATCTGAATTTCTTATCAAATATTTGCTTCATCTTCTGTTGATGTGCAAAAATTCTATCCACCACCTACAACTTGTCCTCATCCAAATTTTATAGGTACATAATTATCTTCTCCATGGAGCTGGTAAATTTTTCATCCTCAATGGCTTTCATCAATTGCAATGCTTTGGAAAATCTACTATCATTGGCAAGTTGAGCCTCTATTCCATATACAACATAGAATGGGGACATTCCAATTGCTTTCCTAGGTGTGATCATATCTACCTAAAGAGCATCATAAATCCTTTTGTGCCAATTCCTCTGTGATTCATCTACAAACTTTTTGATGATTGCCACTAAATTTTTGTTAGTTAATTATGCTTGCCCTCCCTTGAGGGTAGTAATTAGAAGAGTGTGCAAGAGAAATTCCATAGCCATAACAAAAATCAATCAGTTCATAAGAAGAATAATTTGGGGTGTTGTAAGTAATAATTTTTTTTGGGACTCTAAACTTGACTAGAATGTGTTCCTTAATAAAATTACATATTACTTTAGAAGTGGTTTTTTTGGTATAGCTTATAACCACTTTGTGAAGTAGTCAGTAGATGTCAAGACATGTGTGTGTCTTTTGCTAGAATTAAGATTGAGATTACCTATACAATCCAACCCCCCGTTTAAATGGCTCCTTAATCACCACGTGTTTGAGAGTTAGGGTGGTCAGTTTGGGTCTACCCATAAAGGTTTGACATGCTTCACATTTTGTGACCCATTTTATTGCATCTTTGAACAATGTTGGAAAATACTATCCTTCACGGAAGATTTTGTGAACCATTACAATAGATGAAAATTTTTCTCCACATGCCGGTCATGGAAATCTCTCATCAACCTTTTCTGTTGTTCTTTATCTACACTTCTCAGAAATCTTCCATCAATCCATATCTTGGATAATGAGTTGTCCCACAGTACATATTGTGCAGATCATAATTTGAAAACTCTCTATTCCTTAGAACTCAAATGTACTCAACATTCCCCATAGGTGAGAAAGTGAGAAATGTCACAATACCACTCATCGTGGAACGATGAAAAGGAAAGTGGGAGTACCAACACCTTATTCTTCGATGGTTCATTCATGGAACCATTGGAAAGTAATTCACAAAGGAATATGACCTGAAATGGATTAGTTGGTTTAATATCCAAGTCATATTCTTAAAATTTTGTGACCCAATTTCCTCGTGTTTTGATCCAAATTCTTGTTATGTGAGGATTGATTTGACAGTTGTATCGGGCACAAAGACAATTGAGTGAGAATTGAGGATATAAAAGTGAAATTGTTTGACTACTTTTACCACAAAAAACATGTTTCTCCATTTACATGTATTTAAGCTCATGAGTTTTCATGACATAACTCATAAAAGCTATATGAAGTTTGCACCCTTTAGGATTCTTCACACCAAAATAGATGCCAAGGTGTGCTTAGTGGCATAGTAATAGATTATAAAATCCTCTTCAAAATTAGGGTAGGTGAGCTGGAGTATTGGCAATAGCCTTCTTGATATTTTGAAAATCGTTCTTTTCCTTAGAAGTCCAACAAAAGGATTATTTTTCTTTCATCATTTGAGCTATGTTCCTAGTCAATTCTGCAAAATCGGGATAATACTTCTTAGAAATTTAATTTTTCCAAATAAAGGGTGCACACTATTTTTGCTTGTTAGAAGAGGAATCTTATGAATAACTCGAGAATATTTCGGATCAATTTTTATTCCCTCCTTGAAAACAATGTGCCCAAGAAAATTTCCTTGTGACATCGAAGATGGATTTATTTCGATTCAAATAAATTCTATGATCTCTACACTTTTGGAGAACAAATTCTAGGTGTTGAAAATGATCTTCTCTTCTTTTCAATAAAACAATTCAATTATCAAGGTGGATCACAATGTATTTCCCTTTCAAATCTTCAAAATCCAAATCCATTTCCCTTTGGAAAATTAGTCCAAAGCATTAATGAGATCGAATAAAATCATTCGTAAGTAAAGGTGCCCCATGAGGTTGTGAAGGTTTTTTGTGTTGATCTTGTACATCCACTTAGACCTGATTATACCACAAGAAACCATCAAGCATGGACAACATCTCTCGAACCGGTGACAACTCACAATATTTAGTCCATCATTGGAAGTGGGTAATTATCCTTCAGAGGAAGCCTGGTTTAAATTGTTGAAATCTACACAAATCCGGATATTGCCACTCTTTTTCCTTACATGAACAATATTAGCTATCTAGGTTGAATGATGAATGGGAAAAATTATATTCTAGCATTTAGCAATTTTTAAATTTCTTAACGGATGGTGCCTACAATTTTAGGATTGTATTTCCTTTTCTTTTGAAATGGCTTGATCCTCGGCTTTAAGGGGATATATTGTTGCATCTCCTTTGGTTTGAAATATTTTAAATCATCATATGAATAGGCCAAGATACATGTACATACCTTTTTAGTAACACTACCATTTTCTTCCTTTCTTCTTTAGTACAACATTTGCCAATATTGACAAACTTGGGCTTCTCTTCATTTCCTATGTTAACTTTCTCATATTCAACTTATTGATGGGCCCCATGTGATACCTTAGAATTGATATATCTATCATGTTTGTTGAAAAAATCCTCGAAGCTTACCAAAACCCTAGGTATTTTATTACCCTTCAAAATTATGCAACCATCCTTATCGACTCTTCCTCAACTCCCTCTTCCGACACAATGGATGAAACAGACACCCATGGAATAGATTCACTTCCTTCGAAATATAGCTGACTGAAATTGTACTTGAGTTTAAGGAAAGAGATCAAGTGCTGATCACCATTGAACACATGTAAATTATTCACATTATCCGACACACTTGTTTATATGTATCATTTCAATTGTGAAATTTTCTTGGGAAAAATCTAGGTGAGGGATTAGCAGAGATCCAGATACAACTAAGGAATAAAATATATTATTCTTCTCTCTTGGTACAACTTCAATAGAAAATGCATCTAATAATTCAATTGAATCCCAGACCAAATTTCTATAATGCTTCAACCTTTTATTTTTAACTTTAAAAACTCATTTGACCTATTTGATAATGAGTTCAACATCCCCCTAAGCATAAAGATTCTTGATCCCCATTTCTCTTGCTACTACCAGGCCAAGAAGAAGAGCCTCATATTCTGCTATATTGTTTGTATTTTCAAACTGAAGTTTATAAGAGAATGGGTGGGATTTTCCTTTAGGAGAAGTCATAACAAAACCAACACAAGAACTAGCCGAGGATAAAATGCCATAAAATTCCATAATCCAAATATCATTGGGATCATCAATCACCCCATTGGGAGCCCTAGATTCATTTACTGAGACATGACCATATAGTTTCCATGACCAATATCTTCATATAGGATTTGAGATTTTGGATCATCGAGTCTTTTACACAATATACTCTTCCTACGTCTCTCGGAAGCAGTTTTCATCGTATTTTTATTAAGCTGGGATGCGGACATGAGACCATTCCATTTGAATCTCTCCTCCCACTTCACTATAGAAGTTTCTAATCAAATCATGCCATATGATGGTGGAATGTCTACTACCAAGATTGTGGCTTTGACTCTTTTCTTTGGCATAGCAAAAGCTACTTGGGCATATTTGATTCTTCCAACGAGGGGCACCTTGTCATCACCAATCCAGCACTATGATAATTCTTCACGGGAACTCCTCGTCTTATGATTATTTACTAATGCACATGACCTTTAGTTTGGTGGATGTAATGCGGAAACAAAACAACAAGAACATAAGAATACCATTGACTATGATAAGACGGAATGATGACAAATCTGAAATATCAAAGTAAATTATAATATTAATATGAAATTGTTACAATCTCACCCATGAGGTACTTCAACAAGACTATGGGAGAAACTTTACAATTACGCCTCTTGATGGCTTCTTGACACACCTTTAAGCCCGATGGCTTCCTTTGCACACTTCCTACAATATTTCTCACTACTTCTTTCTATGCTAAATGAGGGGGTGGCCTCTCTATTTATAGAACTTCAGGCTTATCCATCCTATCTCTAAGATAGGATAAGAAATCCACTACGACGAATCATATTCCATACCTTAACTCTTATCATGTACATGTAAGCTTATCTCTTAAGATAAGATAAACCTTATCATTTTACATGGGTTCCACATTTTTAGACTTTTTACAAATAAAATACACAAAATATTTATGACCTCACTCCTTGTCCTTATTACCAATATAATATTTCTAATTCCTAATCATGTAGACCCTACTTCTCTAATTACCCAAACTTTGACATTTTAACATTCCGGACCACTTACACAAATATTTACTTTTTACAACATTCTATTATACTTTTAGTATTACCGTACTCCACATTATTGGCGACACCGTACTGATGGTGCCATTATCTTCTATCAGACACTACTACTAATTATACTTAACAACATCCTATTCCTAATACATACATTAATGAAATAGAAATTATGGAGGAAAATTTTAGTGTCGACATCTTCCCCCTTCCTAGCTTCTACTCCGTCCTCGGAGTAGACTATTCAGTGCTTGGAAAATCTTGACTTGTCGTGGTTGACCCATTTTGTAATGGGAGTGCCATCCAATTCCTCCAGTCAGTACGTACCATTTTCATGCATAGCTGTTATTTTGTAGGGCCCCATCCATTTTGGAAGAAATTTTCTCTGTCTTCTTTTTTTGTATCTGGAATCATATACTAGAACCAAGTCATTCACATGAAATGGAGACCACCGGATCTTTTGATCAAAGTATTCCTTCTGCTTCATTTTCTTCTTATGGCTTGTATCCTTTGCTATTTCTCTCATTTCCTCCAGCAAATGAAGATGTACCAACCTTTCTTTTACTGAATCACTTTCATCCATCCTTTCATTTTTCATAACTCTCACAGTGGGAATATCAAACTCAATAGGAAGAAACTGGATCAATGCCATAGGCTAACTGAAATGGGGAGTATCCTGTTGCTGACTTTGATGTTGCCCTATATGCCCATAATCTTTGCATGAATCCTTTTATCCCATTTATGTACCTGCAAGGCTGCATCTTTTGCTAGAATTTGACCTGACACAAAATTTGTTCGTTCCACTGTCCATTTGTGCTTGGCTTGTATGTTGTTGCCTTCCTGTGCTTAATAGAAAACTTATTGACTAGGGCTTCTACCACCTCATTAATGAAGTGGCTTCCTTGATCTGTTACAATTTCTAATGGACAACCAAATCTGGTGACAATCGTTCATATATGAACCTTGCCACTTCATCCATAGAAAGTTGTTTTGATGGCCTAGCTTGACCCACTTGGTTAAATAATCTGTGGCAACTACAATATACTTATTTTGGCGTGATGTAGTTGGAAGTGGACCTACTGATGTCTATTCCCCACTTTTCAAAGGGACCGAGGGAAGAATAGGACATAATGGAGCTGATGAAGTCTTACGGTTACCATGTGTTTGACAAATATCACATGTCTTACAATAATTATAACAATCTTTAAAAAGAGTGGGCGGTGATAACTTTGCATCAAGATCCTTCTTCTTTGTAAGTTGTCAGGAGAAGTGCCCTCCACATGTACCATTGTGGAATTCTTCTAGCAGCTCCTTTCCTTGATCACGTCCAGCTGCCCCTCTTTATGTCCATCGGGTCCTATTCGAAATAATGCTCCATACGAGAATAGAATATGGACGAGCCCGGCTTGAGTAATCTTTCTCTTAGTCTTTGCATTGGCACCATCGGGAAACTTGAATTCATTCGGATAATTCCAAATATCTATGTATTCACTAGGGATTGTGTCGAGGGAGAACAATCTTTGCATCGGGAAAATCATCATCATCACAAGATGATCCTAAACCATCATAGGCTCGAGAGAGTGCATCTGCATTGACATGCTTCTTTCTAGCCTATCTATAATATCAAATTCAAATTCTTGTAGCAAAATTATCCATCTTGCTATCCTCCACGATGGGTTAGGCTTATTGACAATATATTTTAGAGCACGATGATCATTCTGACTAGAAATTTTTGCCCTAGCAAGTAATTTCTAAACTTCTTTCTGACAAAAATGATAGCGAGCCTCTTTTTGATTACGGTATAGTTTACCTCAATGCCTTTGCTCATTTATGCTGCTCCCAAAGTAAATTGGATGTTCATTCCCATTTTCATCCTTTTGGCTCAAAGTACTTCCTAGTGTTGCATCGAGGCATCAGTGTACACTGATGAATGGCTTGCTCAATCTGGATTCTTCAAAAGGTGAAGACACCGGGGCTTCCTTGATTGTCCAAAAGCTTCATGCGCCTTGTTTCTGGTTCATAAGTAACATCCTTCTTCAAGAAGCTGGGTTAGTGGTGTGCAATCTTTGAGAAATTCTTGATGAACCTTCTATAGTAACCCACATGGCCTAAAAATGATCTCAACTTACTTCTATTCATAGGAAATGGTAAATCTTTGATTTTGAAACTTTATCGGGATCGTGCAATACCATCTCTGGATCTGACATGCCCTAACAAAACACCTTTAGAACATCCAAAGACACACTTTGTAGGGTTTAGTGAGGCTTGTGCTTCATCTAACCTTTGAAATGTTGTCTCCATCACAGTGCGAGGTGGTCCGACTTGCTCCCATAGATGCAAAAATCATCCGAAATACTCGATGAAGGTCCCGATGTAGGGTTGAACACCCTATTCATCAAATATTTGGAATGTTTTTGGAGCATTACACTGACCCAAAAGGCATAACTCTATAAGCAAATGTTCCCCAAGGAGTGGTGAGCGTGGTCTTGAGTGATCTTTTCTCTGCTACATGAACTTGGTTGTAGCCTTTATATCCATCAAGCAAAACTATAGCACTCTGGCAGCTACTTCATCAAGATCTGATTTGAAAATGGAAGAGGGTAATGATCCTTCTTTGTTGCCTTATTGAGCTTCTGTAATCAACACAAATGCGTAGCTTCCCATTCTTTTTTATTGAGATCACAATGGGAGAAACCCATTACGAATTCTCCACAAGCAAATATGAATCTGCATCAAGCAACTTATCTATTTCTTCTTTTACGAGTCTTGGAAAAATTAGGATTCATTCTATATGGCATTTGCTTTATGGGCTTAGCACCATCTACTAGCTCAATACAATGTTCTACCCAACTTACTTGACAGAGTTCCTTGTAATCAAAAGTGAATCGGTGTATGTACCTTGAAAGAGTGGAGGTAGGATTCCTTCTCACTCTCCATCACAAGCATCACCAATCTTTATTTGTTGGAGATGATCATCAACTTCTTCTTTAGATAATTTTATGGGGTCATGAGTTGTGTGACTGGAAGGATATCCATGATTTGAAACATCCACCTCACTTTCTTCATCTTGAGTGTCCACTTCACTTTAGTACTAGAGTAATCGAGAGGATGTCCGATCATCGGTTTCATCACTTGAATCCACGAGGTTACGCTTTATGATGTCGAGGGATCACGTTTATCTTCACCCTCTCTCTACCACGTCCAAGTGTCATGAAACCTTCATTCCAGTAGTTTCTTGCATGAACTCTCCTTAGCCATGGTCTTCCCAGCTGGCATTGGGTGCGCTTAACAGTACCATTTTTCATCACTGAAAGTCTACCACACATCTGACACCCATAACGAGATATTGCCACATTTGAAACTACACCTTGGTTTAGTTTTCCCTTATTAATGACCTTAACATAAGTGTTGAAGGGCGATCAATTTTAAACCCAACATATTCATTCTGAGACTCGGTCATTACATTAAGCTGCAGACACCTCCATCAACTAAGACATCATGAATTGAAATACCATTACATAATACCTCGGCTTGTGGAGCATAGGGATCTGCCTGCCTCCCAAAGCAGGGGACCTCAACCTCCTTCCTTCTTCGAGCATTGAGTCCACCTCGCAACTCCCGCCTCTTCTCAGAAGACATAGCCAAGAGTTGACCATATGTAATATTTGCAGGCCTTTTGGACAGATCTTCCAAGATGGAGTATGGTCCTTGCCCCTGTGAAATCAGAAAATCCTGCACACCCAACTTTCTTCTCCTATGTTTCTTACTAGTTTCTCCTTTCATCTTCTTAGGATCATTTCCATCTTGATTATCTTTTTCTTTCTTTCTTTTTGTTACAAACACATCTACTTCATTATTTCTACTCTTATCTACTACATCAAGAGAATTCACAGGTGCTTTTCCTTTATCATTATCTCTTGTACCAGATGTAGAAGCTCTATCTGGACAATTATACTTATAATGACCCTTTTTATAACAACCATAACAAACAACTTCAGAAATATTTCTTTTTGGACCTCTATCTCCTCCCTGAGAACTAAATTCCTTTCCTTGAAGAAGATTAATAGTTAACTGGCCCATCTTCCTAAGCAGATCTTCATACTCAGTAGATGTACTAGGAGAAATATTTGTGCTCACTGGGAGTGGTTGTGGATTACGGACCAAAGGTCTTTGGTGTAGGCTCTACTTTAACAACAATTTCTTTGGGCTCCTCTTCCATGCTTTCTTCTTGCCTTCTTGCAATCTCCTTTGCTTGTTCGATGGTAGTTGGGCGGTCATACTTCACTCGTTGTTTGATCTCTGGCTTCATCCCAAGAATGAAGTGCTTACATAGGAGATTATCCATGCCATTCATCAACCCATCCGCTAATCCTTCCTTAGGATCTGGGCATCGAGCTTCCTCCTTAGCTCACAGAACACGAGCATGATAATCCCTTATCTTCTCCTTCTCTCCTTGGGTTAGCTTTGTGATATCAATCATGAGATCTGCATATATCTGTTGTTCACCAAATTCTTCAAGAAAACTTTCAGTTAATAAATCCCATGAATTTTTCACATTATCACCTAGTGTTTGAACCACCTAAGTCTTTGAACCATCCAAAAAGGTAGGAAAAATTCAGTCCATTGTTCCCTTCTTATAAGGCCATTACAAATACAAGATCACTTAAACTCTTGAATGAAAGAAGAAGCATCTTCATTAGATTGAGCTGAAAAAACAGGAATCTTTCCCATTTTCAAAAGTAACCACCGTGAAATACCAACCCACAAGTACAATCAACAAGACTTATGTGCACAAATAATTGGAATTACTATAGAAATGACCACGGTAAACTATGGTAAAACTTGACTTACTACGGTAAAAACTGATTTTACTGTGGTAAACACTATTCATGGTAAAAGTGAAATTCTTTGCGGTAAATACTATTCACGGTAAAAAGTGACTTTCTTTGTGATAAATACTATTCACAAGCAAAAATGAATTTATCATGGTAACTACTATTCACGGTAAAAATGACTTTACCATGGTAAGCTACTATATGCAGTAAAAAAACAAGGTTACCCTCAATTGATTTTTGACTAAGTAGGAATATCTCTCGGAAAATCCACCAACGAGGAATGGTCGGCAAGCGGAACCAAAATGTCATCACCAATCCGGCACTATGATAATTCTTCACCGGGAACTCCTCGTGCTATGATTATTTACTAATGCACAGCCTTTAGTTTGGTGGATGTAATCTGGAAACAAAACAACAACCGAACACAAGAATACCATTGACTATGATAAGACGGAATGATGACAAATATGAAATATCAAAGTAAATTATAATATTAACATGAAATTGTTACAATCTCACCCATGAGGTACTTGACAAGACTATGGGAGAAACTTTACAATTACACCTCTTGATGGCTTCTTGACACACCTTTAACGATGGCTTCCTTTGCACACTTCCTACAATATTTCTCACTACTTCTTTCTATGCTAAATGAGGGGGGTGGCCTCTCTATTTATAGAACTTCCAGGCTTATCCATCCTATCTCTAAGATAGGATAAGAAATCCACTATGACGAATCATATTCCATACCTTAACTCTTATATGTACATGTAAGCTTATCTCTTAAGATAAGATAAACCTTATCATTTTACATGGGTTCCACATTTTTAGAATTTTTACAAATAAAATACACAAAATATTTATGACCTCACTCCTTGTCCTTATTACCAATATAATATTTCTAATTCCTAATCATGTAGACCCTACTTCTCTAATTACCCAAACTTTGACATTTTAACATTACTTAGGACCACTTACGACAAATATTTACTTTTTAAAACATTCCTATTGTACTTTGGTATTACCGTACTCCACATTATTGGCGACAAGTGCATCTTGTGGCGCCATTATCTTCTATCAGACGCTACTACTAATTATACTTAACAACATCCTATTCCTAATACATACATTAATGAAATAGAAATTATGGAGGAAAATTTTAGTGTCGATAGCACCTCCTTGATTTCCATAGAAAACATGATCCAAATGTTTGAGTCAATATGAGAATCATCCACAAAAGTTTCATGTCTTCTACCACTTCATCATAGTCATCATCATCATCAACTCCTTATGTGGTAAGGAAATTTACTTGAGAATCATCCACATATTGGCACTTCTTCGAGTTATTCTTCAAGTTCTTCCAAATCTTCAAATCCAACTTCATCTTTAGAATCTTTGACTTCACATGTTTTATTGACCGGGACCTTGAGAGGGGTACTTTCAATTACCAACTTAGTCCGAGTAGGAGGTAGATGATTTTGGGGCTAAAATTTTCTTCTTGGTATATCTTTATAAGGTACATTATGGGCAAGATGTTTTTGAAGTGATATAAGATCATTTGCCATCTTTTGAACCAATTGATCAGAGTTAGTACCCGAAGTAGAGGCCTTAGCCTTAGGGGGTTATTTCTTTATTTTTATAGACATTATCAAGTCATCTTCAACACTTATTTGGAAGT
Source organism: Taxus wallichiana var. yunnanensis (assembly GCA_018340775.1). Classification (NCBI taxonomy): domain Eukaryota; kingdom Viridiplantae; phylum Streptophyta; class Pinopsida; order Cupressales; family Taxaceae; genus Taxus; species Taxus wallichiana. Next base: position 202,594,731 of record CM031241.1, read on the forward strand.
GTTGATCAAAATCAAGGTATTAAGATTAACCCTTCTTAATGCATAACTTACTTGTGGAAATTGTGCATTCAGAAAGAAAAACTTTTGAATTTGATCCACATGATGAGTGGCTACCGGGATTTTATTTACCAACTTGATAAATCTTGCCATAAATTTGTACATGGGCTAATAGGGTTCCTTCTTTATCTCGAGAGAATTAATCCGAGGAGAGCATGCACATTCTTATCGAGCTTGAATTGATTTTCAAATTGAGTTTTTTCATAGTGTCCCAGTTGGTGATGACACCAATTGGGAGATGGTAAAACCAGTCTACAACATTGTCTTACAATGTTTCTACAAAAAACCTAATAGATACATCCTCGTGTTCGAATCCAAGCACTCCACAAGCCATGATGAATGCAACGATGTGCTCATCTAGATGTACCTTTCCATCACCTCAAAATTTCAGGAATTTTTTCTATTTCCCTTTGCGCGAGATCATGTAGTGGTTGAGGGAGAGCCAAAGGTTCAACTCGTTGAGCCTAAGGTAAAGGTGCGATAAACACTTTGGGAAAAGCTGTTTCATGAAAGGGACTACAACTACGGATAACACCAAGGCATGAGCACTAGGAATTTATCGTGTCTAAATATCAACATCCGTTGAAGATAAAGTGACTCTATCCTTCATAGGAGGAGTACTTGTGGATATTTTTCCTCTAGCTCTTCTTTTTTAGAGTCATTTGAAAGTCCGGTTGTTCCAAAGAATTGGAAATAAAGATCTTCAATTCCTTGTTCTCTTTTTCCTTGTGTATATATTTTATCTCGCAACATGTTGCTGATGCTTTGACTTATTTTTGAAAATTATTTCAATAGGTAGCTTTGTACATGCCCCCATGGTGGGCGCCAAATTTTTTTGGTTAAAATATTTGAATCTTGATACAAGAAACAGTTCTTGGGACAAAAATCCCTCCTCTTCATGGGAGAGGCTCCTTATTACACACACAAAAAAGAAAAACAACATATTTATAAGTATATAAACTATCAAATCTGATTGAGGATTTTGATGTTGGAATTGTCCCAAGATTAACAATAATATCAATACGGGAGATTAAGAGAGCATACCAATTATTTAGAATAAACAATAGCCTTAAGAAAGATTGGTTAGAAGGAAATCCTAAGTTCACTTCTTGCTTACAAGAGCATAAATGTTCCTCTTGGTTACCCAAGATTACTAACTATTATAAGGAAAGAGAAGAGAAGAAGGAAACGCTTTTGTTGGGAATTTGGGACAATGGAATATTATTATGATTCAATAACAAAATCAATCATGTACACAAGATCTAAACAATTCTCCAAAATCTACAGCAATGGAAGTATAAACTATAATAATACTAATAAAAACAAAGTACACACACATAAGACAACATTTACCATGCTTCAAACCAATGTGGGCTATGTCCACCAAAGATAGAGATCTCAATATATATAATAAACAAGAGTACAAAACAACTCTTCCACAAGAATACAATGCATCTCTCCAAGAGTATCTCCTCCCCTCAAGATCTCTAAATGTATATCCATGAGTGCACTATTACCATGCATCCAAACACCACAAGATATCATATACTAGGAACTACTACATCTCCCACTTTGCAACCAAGCTCTCCTGTGAATCTACAGACAAGAACTCTCATGAGGGTATACTAATGTGCAATCATAATTGTGCACCAAGAAGTAAGTCTCTCATCCATCTCACTACATCAACTTGTGCATACAAGAAGACAAACTCCTCTACTATATTTGGATACTATCTGTAACCACAAGCTCTCCAATGAGATACAATACTAGATCTCATATGGACCAACAATACAACATGATCTCATGGATATACAATACAAGATCTCACAACAACTTGTGGATCTATAATACAAGATATCACAATATCACAACAAGATGAAAGACTATGTGATTTCCATATTATGTAATCCATTAAATTGAGACAAGACAATGCAAGGAAATAAAATAGAAGACATAACACTCTTCTCACCATTCAAATGTACCTTCTATTTCCTTCTGTCCAAATTCTCTCCATTGAAGCTCTATCTTTATGGAAGAGTTTTCTTCTTTAATTTATTCTTCATCTTCAATAAAGGAGAATCAACATTCTTCCTCTATCCTTATGTTCTAAACCTATTTTTCTAGCTTATATAAGCTTATAAAAACTTAGGGAACCTTAGCTATGCATTTACAACCATCCGATCACTTTTACAATCAACTGTCAGATCAAATCCGCGTCTAAAATAAAAACATAAACACACAGTAAACGATGTTGGTTCCCTACTTGCTGATCAATTGGTGCTAGTTCCTAATCAATGCCGGTTCCTAATCGAGACCGCCATCATTAAACTAGTAAACCTCAAATGCATGCCTTTGTGAAGTAATTCATCTCTAACACCTAACAATCTCCCACTTGGAGATAAATTTATGATCCCGTACATATACCTTTATATCATTGTCTCTACATACCTCAAAGACCATTTATTCTTTAAATAAACAAATCTCTCAAATGAAATCGGGAAGATTAAACCATATTCCAAATACAAGAAGATAACAAAATTGTTACTTACCATATACCTACACAAAACTACTAGTGATCCGTGATACATGAGCTATCTATACGTCAAGATCTCACCGAATCATAACACCAAGCCTCTCATGCAACCAAGCCACCATGAATAACACACCTACAAGAGCTCCCACTCAAATTTAAGTACCGAGCTTTAATCACAACCATATCCATACTTAAAAACCAACCATGTTCTCAAACCATCTATCCATGTCTCCATGATACCACTAATGCAACTAACCAAAGACAAGTTTTTGGAATATACATAAGAAAAACAAGATCTAGGGAAAAGACAACCCAAATTTTGGTGTGTGTGACATGCCTAGTCATCCTCCACATCACCTGGTGAGTCATCTCACCTTGCGAGAGTCATACGTCTTAGGAAGTCAAATGACAAGTGTCAGATTCTATCATAGAATCTATCATTTTCATTTGCATCAGTGCAGTCATAGGAGTTACATTCCTTATTTGGAATTGTAACTCCTCCTTTAGTGGCGTCATATGTGTCAGTCACGTCATATGTGTCAGTGGTGTCATTGATATTCTTTCCTTGTTTAGGCATGGGGGTTACACAACACCCCTATTTGTACTTCCTTTTTTGATCTATGAGCATGAGAAAACTTGTTTTCTTACTTACATTTTATTTCCATTGATTCGAATCTTGCTTATTACGTTGGAGCTTGATGTTACCATCGGAGTGCAACTTTGTTGTGGTGCATTGTTTTCGACATCGGTTCTCATTTTTCCCTCTTTCATGGTATCAGAGATGGTTTTGGTAAAACATGCGCACTCTTCATTTATCAGTTGCTTATTACTTCTGGTTTCTTCATTTTTCCTCATGCAAGTTTTTTTGATTATTTTGGAATTGTATTGCTCACCTCGTATTGAGGTTTTAGCAGTTTCAAGTTTGAGGTATCTGGTTGGTTTGCTTTATCATGGGTTACTGAGTTCATTCGGGATCGCTTCTATTATTGTGAGCTCGTTTTTACTTTGGCGTGGACCTATGGTTTTTTTTTTCTCAAGTTACCTTTGCATTGGTGAACCCACTACTTGGGCATGGTTTTGATTTGGAGGTTCATTTTTTTGGTTTTCTTGTGCATTGATTTTTGCATGCATTAGGTTTTAATACCTCTTGCCTCAGATCTCTACTCATGGTGCTAAGAATTCTTTGCAGTGGTCATCAAATGGGCTTCACCTTTTGAGCTTGCATGCTTTGTTTTCTCACTGCCTAGCTCTCTACCCAGCTCACTGCTCGGCCCGTTGGCTCGTGACTTGTTTATTCTCGTAGTTTGGGTTTTCAACATGAATGTGAGCACAATGTTTCTACTTATTTCCCATGCATGGTTTGGTCATTTGGCTTAGTTCATGGTTTGAACGTCTTTGCATTGGTCATTACAAGCTCAGATTCTTCTATTGCGTGGGTGTGTTTGCATTGGATTTTCAAGCCTTTGAATTCATCCTCACTTCACCACATTGTTCCCTGCTTCTACATTGACCTTGGATTTTGGCTCATTTTTTAATCGACCTCCCTTGGTTTGGCACCTCATGCTCCATCTGCGGCTTGAACGAACTCCCTCCTACACGAGCTTGTTCCTCTCTGTGTTGGTGACTCATGCTTTGGAGTTTCACCATGCATTCTCTTGCATTAGTCTCTTGCTACACGGGCATTTTGCATTGTCCTCTAACTTGCTGCCTTGTTTTGATTCACTGTGTAAGTTTTTTCGGTCCTGATCAGCCTAGTTTGACTTGGTTTCACCACTGCAGCTCAACTCGATTCACGTGACTCACCAGTTCAGCACCTACGCAAATTCCATCCACCTGAACTTGGAGTAGTTAGAAGGACGTGGCATCACTCATTTAGCTTGCAACCTACTTGAGCGACACACTTTTCACTGTGTATTATTACCATTCGTGGAGGTGCTCAACACACTACCCTCTCATTCAAGCCATTACCTACGGTGGAATCTATAGACTACTCTGCACAACCATTTCCAACATCTTGGAACATGCCGTTACTGTCTACACGTCGGCCGTTTCACTTACCTACAATAATAGCAGATTACACTTGGCTGTGGACCTCCTTGTTAGCTCGTTGACCTCTTGGTGTGGCTCCTTGATTGTTTGGCTCGTAGACCTCTTGGCTCTCCACCACTCCAACTCAGCCCTAACACTTGACCGTATAGATTTCTTTTTCATGTAGAAAATTACACCAAACACGGCTCTAGGTGTTGTGTCAAATATGGCTTAGATTTTATTTCACCCGTAATATGTTACACCTAACACATGGTCCATAACCCTTGGCTCAGTCAAACATTCACTCTGGTAGACTGTCATTTGGGATGTGGAAACTACTAGCTCGTGTAGGTCCAACTGTTACCATTCTCTTATCTCATTTTACACTAACCCACGTTACTGGGCACATCGACTCCGCATTGTTTGTGATTCAGTCTTCCATGACTCAAAGTTGTTGCTCGCTACTTCATCAACTCACTACTTGTATTAAATGACTAATACCTCTGCATTGTTGATGGCTCGGTTGAATCGACCCTAATTTCTCATGTGCTAATTTTTTGTTTTCTACATACTCTATCTCGTATTGCTGCGCTCTGTATTGTTCCTTAAGAGCTTGAGCACACTACCATTGTTCTGGGTAGTGTGCTCAAGCTCTTAGAGATTCTCAACACACAGCTTCATGGATTCTATGTGCCCGATAGGTGCTAGCCAGGCCATCCTCTTTGCTTGATGGTTTTTCCCACACCCCATGTGGTTTCTCCAATGGTCACTTACAACTCTGACAGTTACAAGGATGTGGCATCACTAGTTCAGCCTGCATGTGGCACAAATCCTTGGCTCGGTCAATGTGGGCCCCTTATTCATCTGTTAGGACTGAACTATTGGTAAATCAATCTCTCCTTTTAAATATTTCAAGGTGTAAAATCTTTTATTTAATTGGCATTGTAACTTTTTTGGGGTCTTTTTCTTATTTTATTCAACCTTCCTTTGAGTGTCAAAGATGGAGGGTGAGGTCCGAGGTTGGGCAGAGGCTAATCCCTTCTCGCAATTAAAAAAAACCTATCTAAAATTTGATTCCATTTCCAACGAGCATACATACGATACCCTTTGCATGCATTTAGGGAACTTTTTTAATCCATTTGTAGGCTTATTTGCATTTTTTCATTAGTTGTGGGAATTTTTTTTTGCTATAACTTTTGACTCGTTGCTCGGTTTTGAGCACTTCTTTAGTCAAAGTTGCATGTTTTTTTCACTCTAGTTGATGGGATTATTAGTTTTGTAAATGAACTATTTTATAAAGTGCCGCATTCGGGGGTGTCTTTGTATTGCTTGTATCGGCTCATTTTGAATCATCTTGAGCTTTGTTTTATCCCTTTTATTGCTTGTGGACTTGTGAGCGCGTCCACCATAGTCTTACAAGCAAAGGGATTCTTTCGTGTGATGTGAGATGCTATTTATCACAAGGATTTCTCTTCCCCTTCTTGTTTTCACTTGTTCTTGTGCTTGCTTATGGTGTCGAACTATTGTGCCCAATGAACCTTGATTGTTGTCTCCACTATTGCACGTTATTACGTTGATTGCAAGGTGAGTGATAGACTGGTTCTCGGCACATAGTCACATTTGATTGTAATCAACGCACTAAACTATAAAGTGCCACAAAAAGGGGGGTTAAACTTGTGTTCCTTGGAGGCTCCTCTCGTCATGGACATTGAATTTCATCACTTCGTTGTTCAACTAGGACCAGGAAACTACCTACAATGGAAGAATGGGATACTCGATCATTGCATTATGTACAACTTGTTACCACATCTTCTTGGGTTGGCACCTGAACCTATTGACTGCATTCATCACCAAAATTGGTTGAATGAGAATGATATGGCATACGGCTTCTTTGTCTTACTATACCGAGAGGACCTTCAATGTCGATTAGAATTCACCGAGTCTACGCACCGAGCCTAGACCTTCATTTGGAATTTTCATGGAGAGAATTTGATCCTCCATCTGGTTATGGATCTTATGATGTTCTTGCATCCATGGAGGAAAGTGAGTTCACCGATACTTTTTCTTATGAAGGGCCACCCACACATATTTCTTCATGTGATGAAAGTTCCACTGACATAGACTCACTTGGTTCTACTTCTAATGATGAGGATTGTGCACCCAGTTCTAATGTCGAGAGTACTATAGAGGACTCTTCTCCTCCTTCTCTCACTATTCTAGAGAGTGTTGACACATCCCACATCTCATCAGATATCGAGTAGTCTCCTATACAGTCTCATACAGTCATCATGCCCACCTCTTTTCCACCTTCAGTGTGTGAGGCCCCTTCCACTCCTTTACCTTCATTGGATGACTTATACCTATTTGACATCGCTCTTCTATTTTTGAGCCCCCTCATTGGGATGAGTATATGCCTGACCTTGGTCATCTTTTCGTAGAGTACACTTGTGATGTACTACAGGTTCCTCATCCATCTACAGGTATTTCAGAGGAGTTCATCATCTCCATTGTTGGGAGTGCCCCTTCTAGGACTCTTACCACTTCCACTTTTAGGAGACCTTCATTGATCCACCCTTGCTTATGGATCCATTTTCTGTTATGGGGGATGTTTTTTTTCCTTCACATCAGTTGGACATCCTTTCTACAAGTGTTCACCCTTCATACTCTAACATAGTTCTGCACTTGTGACATTACCTTTGGTTCCTTTGCACTCACTTGCTAGACCTATGTCACACTTTCATGGACCAGACTTAGAGTTCTTCGTGTTGCTGCCTTCGGTTTCCTTCACGGAGTGGGTAGACTTCCAGCATGTCATTTTTGTCCTTCCTAAGGGTAGGCACATAGTTCGGTGTGGATGGCTCTTCTTCAGTCCAGAGGCAGAGGATCTCATGATCGACATTCTTCGGGAGACTTCTTAGAGTTGCAGAGTTTAGATCTATCTATGGCATCTTTTGCATCCCTCTTGTCTCCCTCTTCTCCTCCTCTTCTTCCTTCTAGAAAGATGTTGTTTGTATATGGGCACCTTATTAGGCCTTTAGTTTGCTAGGCCCCATTGACACATCTTTCTTAGTTGTCTAGGGGAGTCTTCTTTTTTGTTCTGGCTTACCTTGACCTCTTCCTCGACTTCGATGAAGGGGGGTGTTGGTGTGTGTGACATGCCTAGTCATCATCCACATCACCTGGTGAGTCATCTCACCTTACGAGAGTCATAGGTCTTAGGAAGTCAAATGAAAAGTGTCAGATTCTATCATAGAATCTGTCATTGTCATTTGTGTCAGTGCATCATAGGAGTTACATTCCTTATTTGGAATTATAACTCCTCTTTTAGAGGTGTGTTATGCATCAATCACGTCATATGTGTTAGTGGTGTCATTGATATTATTTCCTTGTTTAGGCATGGGGTTACACAACACCCCTATTTATACTTCCTTTTTTCGATCTATGAGCATGAGTAGACTTGTTTTATTACTTGTATTTTCTTTCCATTGATTGGAATATTTCTTATTGAGTTAGAGCTTGATGTTACCATTGGAGTGCAACTTTGTTTTGGTGCATTATTTTCAACACCGGTTCTGCTTTTTCCCTCTTTCATCAAAAATGAGTTCTACATGCATCCAATGGGTCATTACTGCATAACACCTTCATAACTCAAAGAATCCAACACCGCATTCTCGCATAATAAACCCTAGATAATCAAATTTCATATCCAAGATAACCATATGTAGAAAACATATCTATCGTGGAGTAACATAAAAAGAGGAAATTCAAACATCCCCTACTCATGCTCAAGGGCATCTAAACCATGCTCATAGGCATCTATGTGCAAAAAAATATTTGCATCATCATAAAATCACAAAACAAAATCTATCCACATGTACAAAACTCACCATGTACATCCATCCATATCTCGCAAACTCTCCGTAAGCTCCAAGTGCATCACTAACTAATTCCAAAGCCACTCATGAATCCTGTACTAATCAATGTCAAAACAATAACCATGTTCACCATGCTACTAGTAACTAGTGCAAATACCATAAAAAGTAATCAACATAATGTAAAACCATCCAAGATGAAAGCAATCAAGGGAAACATCAATAAACTATAAATACAAACTATCACACTGTAACCGACCAATTATAATACATTCTTTCAACATTGGTCAATTGTAACAAACAATTTTCCTTGTTTCACCATTCAAATTCTAAAACATTGCTATGTCTTATTAACCTAGCTAAATAACCATCAATCGCCATTCCATAAGTATTTCCTGGGCACCAAAAATAAAACTAGAAGTGATTTCAACATGCACTAAAAAAAATACCTGTAAAACTATGACTATCCTCAAAATAACTTGTGCCTCATGCCACTCTAAATAGTAGCATTCTCCTTTCACTTTGCACGTGCATATGTGTCCAACCTGTAATGCCAACAACCATGGATTTCTCCCACTCAACATGAACTCCCCTACATTTTCATTAATAACCAAGCTCAAAAGCTCCAATATATATCAGTGAGAAATAAAACAGATGAAAGAAAATATAAAATTGATTCCCTTCTTATCAAAGAATACTTCTACATCACAGAAGTTTGGACTTCTTGTGAAGTAGGTTGAACCACCTTCTTTTCATCCATATGTACTCAACATCTCTCATTACCTACAACTATGTCTAAACATGACTTTTCATTGAGGATCTCATCCTTAGACTAGATACCCTTGTCCTCAAGATTCCAACACATCCTGGAAATAAAAGTAAAACTCACCAAATATCCATGGTGATATTTTACTTGTGCACACAATCCAAACATAATACCAGTTGCTTCAAATGAAAGAAATAAAACATGAACCGAATAGAGATACCTGAATTTGACCCAAGTCTCACTAGACTCCCGAGCCAACTCTGTCCTCTTTCTTATTCAAACATTGAAGTGATCTACTCCATTTCTACCTATACACTTTGTGTAAGAAACATGATCCTCAAATTGGAACTAACACCATCCATGCTTTCTTCTATGGTAAAATCCTAAGTATGATTCACCGCCACATAGTCTAACCTTGGTTTCCGGATCGGTGGCGGTTCATCTATGACCGAAATCAGTGTTGCTTTAGAAAAAACACAACGCCACAAAATTGGCATAATACACTAAACTAGGTGCCTACTCTGACCAAATCCGATAGCTGTGTTGAGCCAATCATTTCAAGAAGCACCCAAATCCTATATAAAAATGTAACAACAATACATGCAAATAAATTTCACTAAGATAAAACACATCACCTTTCCAGCACCAAGACACTCACTCGCATCTTCAACTGAAGTAATTTACTCTTTAATTGAAGCCCCATCTTCATTCTCGTGCTATTATATATTTTCCTCTCTAACGAAGCTCTTGTATCTAACTGTACCAAGGATGCATAACTACACCTCTATCTCATACTCATATCTACAATCCCAAATCAAGCATGTGCATCCAAAACATACAAGAACTATAATACCAAGATAAAACCATACCTCTATAACTTGGATCTACAATTGACCAACATGCATGTGCCTCCAAAAACTAGGGACACCTCAGCAATCAAGACACATTCACTACATCTTCTCAATTTTATTTAGATATGTGATTTTCTATTTAAACAGGTCACCGACACTCGGTTTTCCACTAACCAATCACAATCACCAACTAACCGACCACAATCACTTTGCTAAAATCGGTTAAGGAAGGCCAACATCGGTATACCATGCGACACCAATCACTATATTTTTCTAACAACCTTATACTTCAGCTCCCACTTGATATTAAATCTCTCCTGAGATTTAATCATCAGAAAAACAAAACCCTACTCTCATATAGTGTTTAAGTAATACCATTAACAACACCTTGAAGAAAATCCTTGCTTTAACAACTAAAGCCACTCTCGGATACCATTTTTTTGGGAATTAGGACTACAAAATAGTGTTAGGATTCAATAAAAACCAAATCATTGCACACATGATCTAAATAATTCCCAAAAATCTACTACAATGGAAGTATAAATTAGAATAATCCAAATAAAAACAAAGTACACACACATAACACAATATGTATCATGGTTCACCCAATGTGGGCTATGTCCACCAACGATAAAGATCTCAATATATCTAAAAACAAGAGTAGAAATCAACTCTTTCATACAAGAGTAAAATGCATCTCTCCAAGATTATCTCCTCCTCCAAATCTATAAATGGATCTACATGAGTGCATTATGATTGTTCCTCCAAAAACCACCGATCTCACACACTAGGAACTACCGTATCTCCCAATGTGCAACCAAGATATCATGTGAATCTACAAACAAGACCTCTCATAAGGGTCTACCAATGTGCACTAAGAAGTAATTCTCTCCTCCATCTCACTACATCAACCTGTGTATACAAGAAGACAACCTCATCTACTATATCTAGATACTATATGTACCCATAAGCTCTCCAATGAGAAATAATACTAGATATCACGTAGACCAACAATACAACATGATCCCATGGATGTTTAATACAAGATCTCACAACAACATGTGGATCTACAAGATGAAATACTATGTGATTTGCATACTATGCAAGCCATTACATTGAGACAAGACAATACAAAGGAAATACAGTAGAAGACATAACAATCTTCTCACCATTCAAATGTACTTGTTATTTCCTTTTTTCCATATTCTCTCCATTGAAGCTCTGTCTTCATGCAACCTTTTATTATTTTTCTTCTTCTTCATCTTCAACCAAGGAAAATTAACATTCTTCCTCTATCCTTATGTTCTAACCTAGTTTTATAGCTTAAATAAGATTATACAAACTTAGGGCACCTTAGTTATGCATTTACAACCATCCTATCACTTTTACAAGTAATCATCAAATCAAATCCCATGTTTAAAATAAAAATATAAATGCACAGTATCCGATGTTGGTTCCTTGACTAGTGCTAGTCCCTATTTGTTGACCAATGTCGGTTACCTAACCGATTCTAGTTCCTCCTGTAACCGATGTCAGTTCCCTGATTGACATTGGTTATTGTGTAAACTAGTAAACCTCAAATGCATGCCTTTGTGAACCGATTAAGCTCCACAACCTAACAAATTTGAGACAAATCGATAATAGAGTGATGCCCTACTAGTGCAAGCATGAATCTCTAAGAATTATATGAATTTGTATACATCCAAATAACCCATGAGATATAAATGTTTCAGACACAAAGTTCTTTGCACTACATCCAATAGGTTGAACACAAAGTTTCTTATTTGAATATAACAAAACACATATGCAGATCAAGGAATAGAATAGAAAGAATACGAAATGCAAGAAACAAGAGAAATATTTTCTTCTGTATTGATTAGAGTTCGTGTATTACATTTCAATCATCAAAATCCAACCCCTTTACAATGATATGGAATTCCTTTTTATAGCCACCAAGGAAGTTACAAATAAATTCCTTTTGGTTTCCTTTTAATCAAATGTTAATACTTAATCAAAGGTGTTATACTTTGAGTCAACTCTAATTACAAATTATATTGTGGAAACAATTCTGACTTTGAAATAATATAAAATTAAAAGAAAGGATTATGTACTAGATGAAGAAACGTTAAAGAGGAAGTCATGGTCTTCATTTTGAGAATTTGGTTCCTAAAATTTACAAGTGATCCATTGATTTCTATGCCCTTGGGAATAGTTGTATTGGCATTGCATTAGTCCAACTATTTAGGAAATTTTCATGTCTTTTCCAAAGTCTTCCATCTTTTCTCTAGTTATGGTGTCAGACTTGAACAATTTTTCTTTGACAAGTGCTTTGAATTTTGCCTTGATATCTAGCACCGTATTTCTACTCATAGAGTCCTCCTTGAAGAATTTTTAATGAAGGTCCTGGAACTCATCTAATACAAAATCTTTAAAACCATCACCTTTCGGAACATATTATTCAATTCATCTATTGCTTCTTCTAGAAATTTTATTTTCCAATCTACACTATATACCCATTTCTTTGAAATATTATTATTTGAGTCATCAAAGATCTTATTTGCAATGAAAAATTTCTCATCAGTATTTCTCATTTACCTGAGGTCTTATATGCATTATGTCCATAGCTTGAGCTCCTTCTCTAGGCCAAAAATAGTTGAATTGAACAAATGTTATCATACACTTTATATGCTTCCTCGATGAAATTCAGGCCAGAAATCAACATTCCATCCACCATGGCCTCAATTTCCTTTCCATAAGATGCATGCTTATGAATATATTTGATGTTTTGTACCTCCTCATCAGTCAAGACAACAGGGGGTGGCATTGAAGTTAGAGGAGCTGGATCCAATAATTTTTTGCTTGCCAATAGATACTTGATGAAATTAGAAATGGTTTACACCTGATCTTGTAGTTATTCTTGTTTATGCTTCCATTTCTCAACTCTTTCAATGACTTTTGACACAATTTATTTTAGGTTATGAACCTCACTTTCAGGAGTGGATTCACCCAGTGGGATCCTTGTCGATTATAGATCAATCAAATTCAAATCCCTTTCATCCTTTTCTATCTTTGGTTTGGAAATTTCCAAAAATTGTTTTCCTTTTGAATCAGACACCAATCTTGAAGTAGTTTTATCTTTCTTGATAGATGGAACAGGATTTGTGCCTAAAAGAGCAGCTACAACATCAAATTTGGGAGCAACAATTTGAGATGAAGCTTTCCTTTTCCTACTCTCAACAAAAGGTTGAACCCAAGTGAAGGTGGTACTGGAAGGAGGGGTGACAAGAGGACCCAATGCAAGTGTGCTCATGGAGCCAAGATTTTGTGCAACTAATACTTCCACAATAGATGTTTCCACACTAGAAACTCGATATCTCCTTAACAGAGTCTATCGAATGCTCACTATTTCAACTTCTAATTTTACACTCTCTTGTTTATCCTCCACTTCATCTTATTTCTTAGTGCTACCTCCTTCATGATTAATTTCTTCTTCTTTTCCTTTGTATTCTTTCCTTCCTATGAAAGTGTAGACACTAAAATTAGGTCACACTCCCCCTTCATCCCTCGACATATAAGCCCCCTTTATTACATTTACCTAGCCATGACCCCCTTCACCCCACTAATATTAATTTAATTAAATTAATGCTTTATCCTCACTATATTTATTATTTAAATATATTATTTAAATAATATCTACACATATAGTTCACTTAGACACCTCACCAAGCTAACTCAACCTAAGACCTATTCTTAGCAAGTTCCCATAACTAACTAAGACTTACCCAAACCCTAAAAATCAATGCCTACATTCCCTCTAACCACATTCCCGCATGCTCACAAGAGGCTCCGAGTCTAATTCACGGGATAATGACATGAGATTCGAGTAAATTAGAGGATCTCCCTAGTTTAGTAAACCTAGGAAATCTTGCCTCGAACGACGTTGGTTACCCCTAAATCGTCACCGCTGATTAACCGACCATCGGTTACCCCTTTTAATCCAAAAAACCTTATTCTCAAGGTTGGAACTTGGAACTTGGAAGTTGGAAAACATTGGGAGAAAGTCAATGAGCAAGATCACATCTCAAAGAGATAACACATCTTCAGAGAGAAAATTCCAGCAAAAACTCACATCCAAGGAAGGAGATTGAGGATCTTCTCCTGCATAGCCATCCCAACCACATTCTAATCTATCTAAGCAAAGAGGAGTGTGCATGCAACCCATGCAGAAGATTTTCTCCAGTTGGTGATAATTTTCAGCCTTCAAACCCATCATCAACACCTCCATCCTTCACACATAGACCTTCAGAATGAAATCCAAGTAAGTACAACATCATACTTTCTTGGTTATTTCATTTCATCATTATTTTATCATCCATTGTTTATCTTGCTCCCTATTGAACTTCTCCAACATTTTCACCTCCATAGACCCATCAAAACCTCATAAAATCCTACTCCAGTCACCCATTACCTCATCTCGACCAACCAAAATCCTTTGTGCAATCACAAAGGAGACCAAAACCCTTTTGTGACATTTCTAGATCCCACAGTAACCAGTGCCGGTTATACCTAACCGTGGTTGGTCACCCCGACCAACGCTAGTCTTTGTATTTTCCCACATAGCCTTAAAATGAGACCTACCCACCTAATTTTACCTCACCTCACTCACCTGTGACCTACCTGAGACCTTTATCAAACCTGCAGAAACCCAGAACCTATCATTTGACCTTTGATTCTATTCTAGCTTAGCCTCGTTAGATTTGATCTATATCTTATTGTGTTTTTAAGTGAGATACCTAAATATTTTCAAAATAACAATAGGATTTACCTTGTTTACTACATTAATTTGTTTAAAAAGAATGGACCATTTAGGAAGTAAACCATCTAGCTTTAAGTAGTTCACTACCATATTGTTTAATTCTTTTTGGTGGTCTTGTTTTCATTACAGTGTAGTTCCTACGCTAAAAGGAAAATATTCACTAGTCATATTGTTTAACATTGAACAAGTATTCCTCCTATGCCGTCTTATTTTCATCAACAATTCGAAGAAACAATCTAAGAAAAAGGTGAAACAGAAAAGATCAATGATTTAAAATAATTTTTGGGAGAAGGAGGTTGTTTGTTTTCTTCTTCAATTAATTCTTATACTTTTTCCCTTTCTTAATGTATACCAAAGTTGAAGATTCAATAGGTGAGGGAGATGATTGAGTATGTGCTTCAGGAATTGGAGTAAGAATATCTCTATGGGATATAGATTCTTCTTGAGAAGGGGACTATAACTTACCCATATTATATGCTTTCATTTTTGTGTCAAAACCAATCCTTTGCTCAAACCATGACTGTGTTTATGATTTATTAAGTCATCCTTCTCTTTCTTGAACCAGTTAATGGTGTTAAGAGGAGTGTTCTTGATGGATTTGTTGTATTCAAGAGACTGTAAATCTTCATCATCATCTTATAGATCTTCTGGTACTTTGTAGACTCCAAAATATTTTATTTGCTACAAGGAGAGCCTATCATAGTACCTTCTTCTTGCCTCATAATCATCTGAACAATCTTCCCAATAATCTTCTAGATCAGAGAGGTGATAGAAAGACATCCTAAAATTGTTGGAATGAATCCCTTAAGATTAAAGCAGGTCCTTTTTTGAAAAGAGTAGAAATTGAAGGCAACAATAGTCCTCTCAATATTTTGTGCATCAAGGGAAGTTTTGTAGGTATAATTACCCAAAGTAATTGGGAATTGAATTCTAGTTATCTTCTTATCTCTGTAGGTTCTGTGCAACATATCAAGTTTCCTACAAATTTATACAAGAGTAATTTTGTCACTATACGACATTGGGAGTTTATGAGGTGTTCTCCAAATCCCGCTAGCATGATGTAGGAGAATCTTTTGAATTGAATGAAATAGCTACCATATATGGATATTAATCTCTTTTTCTCAATAGAAAATCTTTCATTGTGTTACCCTCAAGAAGTCTGACAATATACATGGTGAAGGAATCATTGACTCTCCTAAAGTGATGATTGTTGTTCTTCAAAGTCAATTATGGGTAATATTCATACACTGGAGCATTATTTTTACCATCCACTAGAGAAAGACCCAACCATACTCTATATGTTGCAATGGTATACATCAGATAAGAGGTCATATAGAAGACTTTGGTTCTCTACACATTAGCCAATTGTTCACTGAGGTTTTCACAAATGATTTCCCCAGTTCACACTATTTTTTCCTTCACAAATGATGTTCAGGTATGGGCACATCTAAAAATGGAACTTAGTAGTTGATGGGAGACCCATGATTCTCGGTTAGGAGGGTGATAATATCTGGAATCTCTTCTTTAAAATCTATTCTATACATAGTCTTAGGCAACGTGGAGGCTCATTTCTTTGGGAATTTGAAACAAGAATTCACCACCATGTAATTGTATTTCTATGATTCCTGATCAAATAATTACTGATCTTGACCCAAAGTGAGAATATTTGAATCTTCCACTACAAGAATTTCAAAAGTAGTATTGATGCACCTAACATCCAATTTGGCTATTACTTGGCCTTGAGGCTCTTTGATTTCCTTCGATCCTAGATCAAATAAAGAACCACAAGCCATGATTTTATCTACACATTGGATTGAAATTGGAAATCCTCCAGCATGAGCAATTCCACAATATTTAATAATTTGAGCCATAAGAGAGGGACTATCACTATTAATTCGTGCTCAAAAAATTGTTGATATCAATATGCTGAACATCATTATCTCCTATGTTTGAGAAGTTTCTAGGGAGGAGAGGTGTTCATGACCCTTAAAGTGGTACTTCATGATGGTAAATAGATTGAAGAGCATATGCTTTGGAAGAAAAGAGAGGATTAGAAAATGATTTTGGGAGAAGAAAATGTAGTAGGGCACAAAAAAATTGACTTTAAGACTTTAAAGAAAGATTTTGAACAAATAACCTTAATTGTAAGAGGAAAGTCAACCTCTCCAGGAGAATAACACACTTTGAAAGTTTGAAAATGGCTAAAGAATGCTCAAGCTATGGATAGAAACAACTTAGGAGGAATGGGAATGGAATGCACGAAGCTAGACTATATATTGTAATGGTAAAGAATTAGCAATTTCATCTATTTTATATTGGCTCATTTGAAAAGGTTGATGGAATGCATTAAATGGAATAGAGTTAATGTTCTATAGAAAACAAGAGTGATCATAACATAGGGTATTGGATTTTCCTTTAGAGTTCGGATATGGCGAGAAGAATGAGGCTAGGGAGGCCTAAAAACATGCGGGAAAAAGGGGTTGACATCTATGTAACAAAAAGAAAATCAATATAATGCAAAGAAAGGGGGTTTTGTGGAGAACCGAGTGTTAGGATGCACTTGGGAATTTGGGACAAGGAATGTAGAAAATTCCACAATAAACTAACGTCCAATAGAAAATGGGTAAGTTGGGTGAAAGGTACATAAAAGGCCCATGGGACATAGAGACAAAAGTTCTCCGCCTTCCCAAAAATTCTATAATGTAAAGAGGACTCAACAAATTTTGAAGAGTGCTTGCGGGTTGGTGATGTGTGTGGGGAATGCGGAGATGTGGGGTGTTGGTATCCAAATTTAATCTCCTTCAAAGGCCGAGCAACATCATGGATTTAACAGACACTCAGAGGCAAATAGATGATTATGTATGTCATTTTGTAGCTGGGGAAAGAATTCTATCTAACTTTTTAGCACTCAAGATTTGAAAGGAGTGGGTAGCACCTTAAAAGGATGTGATCTGATCCTAACTATTTTAGGTTGTGCCTTTCAACCAAGGTAAGAGAACCTATTTTGTAACCTCTATTATTGAAGAATGCTGGTAAATCCTTCTTTTGCACAAATTTTATAGAGAAGACCTTGGGAAAATATGATCAACACACCAAATCTGACTCTCACAAGTTGTCACTTCCAGATTATGGAGATATTTTCAAAACAAGGCAAAGGTTACTAAAGACATTTGGAAACCTGATTGTTTTTGCATGCTTTGGTAATAGAAACTATGCATTTGTATACACACAGGACAAACAGGGGTAGTACGGGTAAGATTGGATGTTTTAAATAGATTTTGGTGGGAGGTGAGGCAGGATGAACTTGATTCACTAGATCCTTGAGAGATTTTACAAAATGGAAAACTAAACCAACAGAATGCCATAGAGTAGCTAAAATGTTTCTTTAACTAGAATATGTGCTTCAATGGAGGCCCAAATTAGCACTTTTTCATATAATCTATGAGATTCTAACATGAAGGATCGAGTTGGAAAACCCAAAAAGCATCAAGATCTGAGCCCAATCATGCCTGAGGTACACCCAGAGGCTTACTAGAAAATCTCTATCAATAGATGAAAGAAAAGTGATTTTAAATCATTTATTTCACTCCTAGATGAAATATCTTCTGAGAAATGAAATTACAGATGCCACTAAATTGTCACAAGGATTGAGACCTGTGTGATTGAGACATATTTTGATACAAGATTGCAACATGAACAAGAAAACTATTTGCAGACATTTCATAAATAAAACAAACACATTTTGCATAAGATCAACACAGAATAACTCGAGTTTGATTAAATTTATCAGCAGGGGAAAGTTTCTAGAACAATCTCAGAGCTTGTCAATGGTTGTACACTCACAACCACCTTGACATGATCAAATTAAAGACAAAAGAGATACAGCTTCTCAAATAGCTTCTCAAAAAGATGGGCTCTATCAAGCTTTTTTTAATTAGAAAAATCAGTCCCGACCCCTCACACTCCAACCTCTTTCACATAAAAATCATGCCATTTATAACATTTTGTAACAGAGATTTTCCCCAAAAACCCAAACATTGAGTGCACCAGTGTTTTCCATGATCACGATCGCGATTTCTAGAATCGAGATCTCGCAAAAGGTCACCAGTGCTCGGGGGCATATCTTTGAATATATCCGCATTCAACTGCTTCCTCTGGAAAATCACTCTTCCTTCTATTTACCAACCACTTTCACCCCTAATCTGTCAAATCTAGTTCCTTGCGTGCTCGGGAGAATAAAAATGGAAAATCAGATCGGCCCGATAGTCAGACCATTTTTAATGGTGAAAAACATCTCAGATCTCCCCACCAAAATTAGATATCAAAATTGACTCTCTTCTTTGTTTGGCGTGTAGGAAATACCAAGAAATCATGAAGACTCACACTTCATGGAGTTTTCAAGGTAAAAATGGGGGAAAATCAGATTAGACACACAACTATCATTGATCTTTACTTTGAATTTGGGTTGTCCACATGGAAGATTCAATTTAAAATGGGCCCGAGGTTTCCTTTTTTCCTTTTACAAATTTTGGAAAAATGTAATATTTTCACATTTGCTCTGCAACTCCGCCCTTGAGAAATGAGCCTGACATGTGTCCTAAGGTGGGTCCCAAAGGAACCATGGCCAAATTTTGCTATCTCACCTCTTTTTTTGGAAAAGGAAAATTTTCCAAGTTTTCCCCATGAAGCTCCACCCTTGAAAAATGGGCTTAACATGTGTTCTAATGTGAGTCCCATCGAAGTGCGCTTCCTTTTTCACCTTTAACTCTTTTCTCCTAAATGGAAAATATTTCAATTTTCCCCGAGGGTCCGCACCTCCATCGTTGACTTTGAAACAAACCTTGATTGATCCTTTTTCGGGCTTCATGGGCCATTTTTGATATTTTAACCCTTTTGAGAATAAGAGGAAAAAATTCTAAGTTCCCCCGATGGTCCGCTTCCCCACCCCTTTTGACTTTTCAAATTTCCACGCGTCACAATGGTGCATCTTGAGATGGTTCCCAAAATTTGAGACCTTGAAAGAGCGCGGGCTTACCACGTGTCCTAGCCCAAAATTTTTTTCTGAAGGCTTGAAGCTCAGCAGAAGGCACCATGTGTCAGAGTCCGAGGCAATCTCTTTTGGCAGCTTGAAAAGTCCAAGCAAAGTGCAAAGTGAGTGGAGGCCTCCAAGTGTCCTCTGGCACTTCTTTAAAATGAAACTCAAGGGTCGGTCCCCAAACATGTGCGGTTCCTCCATGTGTCCCAGACCTCCCAAAACCTTTTGAAAAAGACTAAGTATGGGAAGACCCAACGGAAGCCTCCACATGTCTTTGTCCGCCAAATATATCCTCGCATAGAAAATTATCTAAGTCAAAGCAAAGAAGAGGAGACCTCCACGTGTCCTCCCGACGCTTCTCAAGGCCAAACCAAAAAGTAAATCTTCAAATGAGTGTCGTTTCTCCACGTGGACAAATTTCTAAGTTGAGGAAATTCATAAAATTTCTGAAGTACTCTACTGACCCGTGCATCCAACCAAAAGAGGCCACATTTCCTGTTGATGCAAGGATGCAAATTTGACCGGGAGAAATGCCCGTCAAACCGTAAAATGTAGAAAAATAATCATTCGAGCCCGGAGATGAAATTTTTTCTCAAGGAAAGAGAATTTAGAAATGTTACAAGGATCAAATACATTCCTTAGAGCTACATCCATTTATTTTCCTTTAATTATTTAGGGAAAAAATGACAAGGACAACAAATCTAAATTGTGGAAAATGGAAAGAACGAGAGAGCCTGAGTTTTTACACCCAAATACAGACCTTTTTAGATGAACAGGGGAACAAGGAAACAATTTTTGTTTTATGCATGATCTTTGGTCCAAGAAAGGACTAATCATGGTAATTAAAGGAAAGAAGGGACCTTTCAAGAATAACACGGGGAGATAATTTATGGTAGGGGTAGAATTGATCAATTTTTCAATGGAAAAATGGGGTGAAAGACTAATTTGAGCACCAACATCGGGTCCGACTCGGGGATGGGAACTCCTGTGAGTGCCATAAGAACAATGGTAGACCAAGTGCCAAAATATCCATTGGGTGATAGAGTCAGCTTGCAGAGTAGAGAAACAAAGCCATCTCCCAAAAAAACAGAGAAAAGGTCACCAAGGACCGAACGAGCAAAAACAAAAATAGAAAACAAACCAACAAACTATACACTGTACAAATGATGCCCACCTTGATTCAAAGGAAAAAATCAAGGAAAAAATTCAAGTGTCATCCATCCTAGATATGACCATGCCAAAAGGTTACGATATGTTTTCATTAACTAGAAATATAACTCTTTTTCTTCTTTGTTCGGTTTGTAAACCATCCATGTTCTTCAAGTAGCTCCTCCATCGTGTATTTAAGTCAAATTTTTTAGCATTTTTCAAGGCTGAATCATAGACCAAATTCCCATAAAAATCAACATACTTAGGAGCTCTCTATTTTCAACATTTTCATACTCCTTGAAATCCAAAACTCACAAATTGTTAAGATCAACATCTTCTTGCAAAACATCATAAGAGGCATTTCTAGGTCTTCAATCAAGTACATGATCTTCTTCTCTCTCCATATAACTTCCCAAGTTACCTTTAATGGGATAGTGGCATAAGACATGTCCATTTGCACACTACCATCAACACCTTTACCCATTTTCGACAACAACATCCCCCACTTTTCAAGGAAATCAACAATCACTACCTCAAGTTTTAAGTTCCTTCTAGGATAAGATGCAACCTACACCTACCACTCCCACCAATGACACCTCTAGAGTCCATGGTAGTGCACTTCCCATATATTTTTTGTTTTTGATACCTAATCTCATTCATGACTTCAAGAGGCATGACATTACATGAAGCTCCATAATCAAACATACAATTATGTAACAAATTGTCTTTGATAACGAGGGTAGTGAAGAATGGATCCACATTTACCTAGGATTTAACCAATGAAGTTCCTAAATAAACCTCTTGTGGTTCCCGAGCCCTTCCAACACTTGTGGCTTTTCCAACTCGCAACAATTAAGGGAATCTCAACCTTATTTACATCTTTGCCTTGTATGATCCCTTCCTCTTTGAATCCTAAATATTCAAAATCCCTCTTCTTTGCTCAGGGATCCTAAGTAGCTCAACAATTGGGACAGGAATTTTGATTTGACTCAAAACTTGGGAAATGTCATATGGAACAAATTTGGGTAAAGTAGCACTAGGAGAAATATTGGCAAATTCATCAGATGGAATGGGATTCTTTTCAGTTTGGGCATGGGGAGGAACACAAGTTTTGCTTAAGGAACAAGCTCTCTGCCAGATGCATTTTTCTTTGGGGTTTCTTTGGTAAGCAATGGAAATTTTGACTTGGCTTGTGGCCCCTTGGCATCTTTACTTATGGTATTGTGCTCCTTTTCTTGGGAAACTACAACATTCATTAATAATGCTATCTTCTTCTAAAGGAACTCCTCCAT
Organism: Taxus wallichiana var. yunnanensis; assembly: GCA_018340775.1. Classification (NCBI taxonomy): domain Eukaryota; kingdom Viridiplantae; phylum Streptophyta; class Pinopsida; order Cupressales; family Taxaceae; genus Taxus; species Taxus wallichiana. Next base: position 202,617,130 of record CM031241.1, read on the forward strand.
CATACTTTTGAATCATTAATGCCCTCAAGTATTCAAAATCATTAATGGGCAATTCAAAAATCTTGTATAATGTCTACTTCTAAAATATGAGAGGGAGGAAGAAGAGGTACCTGGTGGATGCAATCCCAAAAAATAGCAGCAGTTCTAGCACTTATTACCTCAGTTGAAGTTGCTTCCCTTGGTGAACTTGTAGGGATCTCCATCATGCAAGCATCATCATCAATTTCATCATTTTTGCTTCTTCAACTTCTTTCTCTTGAACACATGGAGCATGAGGCATGAAACATATGTCACACCAATCAATGACATTTGTCTCCTCCATAATGAAAACTTTGGTAGCCAAAGAATCAGGTACCATTATGTTATCCCTAGCTTGGGACTGTCTATTTCCAAATCCAACAATTCCCTTGCCTCTATCATTAGATATTTGGTGATTTGTGAACATGTCTTGGCCTTGTTGCTTGTGTTGACCTTGTGAGCTCTTCCCAATCCCATTTTATGCCCGGGCTAGTTTGTATGATATTTATTTGATAGCCCCCTACCAAAGATTTCACAACTTCACCCAAATTAGCCTTTCTTGTCTGAGGTTTTTCTGGGTTAATTAGTTTTACACCCTCCATTTTTGGAGGCTTTCTAATTGCCTTGATGTTATTCTCTATTTGTAGAGCCATGGTGAAGGCTTGCCTCAAATTGGTAGGGTTCTTGTCTCTCAAGTAATATGCAGCCTTTTTATCAAATGCATCTGAATATTTGATCAAACATGATTCATCACATGGCCTTATCCTAACAGGAAATCTCCTCAAGGTCTTATTAAACCTTGTGTTGAAATCATGTACTAACTCATTAGGATTCTTCTTGATATTTTCAAATTATGATAGAAGAAACCTAGGGTCATTTCTATCACCATACTACAATCTAAATGCATTGTTCATCTCTGTCCAAGAATCAATGGAATTATCTAGAAAAGATTTATACCAATCCCTTGCATCCTCTTCTAGAGTATGGATAAATAACTTGATATATACATCTTCATGTTCAATCTCAAAGTCTTCCATCATATTGATAAAAATATTTAGATGTTGATCACTAGTTATAATGTTGTTTCCTTGGAGCTTTGGTAGTTTGTTCCTTACATCTTGAGGAACTACATTTGGATAACCAGCCATCCCTACAAAATTTATAGGTCCAAAGGTATTTACAACAAATGGAGGTCTGGGTGGGGGTAGGGCCATGTTTTTTTGAGGAGGTGACCCTGGAGGGGAGACAAATTGATGAGGGATAGAGGGTCTTTGGAACACAAGAGTATAACTTCCAAAATGGATATCCCCTAAAGGCCTTGTTTCTTGGAAATCCCTATCAACTTTTGAAAAGATAGAGTAGAATGAGAAGTAAAATTTTCAAAATCAAATGAAGGCCCCTCTCCAGATGGATAATTTAATTCCACAAAAAGACTACCTGATTCAGAATCACTTGAATAATAATCTTCAATGATAGGCCAATCACTTTCATCAATGGAGATCCCTTTTCTTGTCTGCTGATCTCCAACAACTCTCTAGGATTTTCTTCCTTCCGAATTTTTTTCCTAGCTTTAGAAATAGTTTCCTAGTAGGATCTCTAGCAAAGAAATATCTTCTTCCTTCTAGCTTTACAAAGTTTAGTAACAAAACTCACTTGACAGAGGTTAAGACACTGGTATTCATCAAGAAATAGATCAACAAGGAGTCACCACTAAGGATTTCCACCTTAGTTGTGCAAATACACTAAAATATGATTGTCAAATGTCTGTCAATACTAGCAACTGAAAATGGAAAGATCTGACTTTTCTTTACCCATATTTATAAATGAAACTTAGTGCAATAACTATAGAAAATGGAAATATTACACATAACACTTGTAACCTTGAAACTTCTCAAAGGCTTAAACACAGGATGATAAGGTCTGAGAAGATGTATTAGTACTTTGAGCATACAAGAAGTGTTTATGGGATAGATAGATATGAGCTGGAATGAATAAAAAATTATTCAATCACAATTTCAATTGCAATCGACAATGCCAAAAGCATGTTGGTACCCAAATTTAATCTCCTTCAAAGGCCGAGCAACATCATGGATTTAACAAGACACTCAGAGGTAGATAGATGATTATGTATGTTTTTTGTAGCTGGGAAAGCATTCTATCTGACTTTTAGCACTCAGGATTTGAAAGGAGTGGGTAGCACCTTAAAAGGATGTGATCTGATCCTAACTATTTTAGGTTGTGCCTTTCAACCAAGGTAAGAGAACCTATTTTGTAACCTCTATTATTGAAGAATGCTGGTAAATCCTTATTTTGCACAAATTTTATAGAGAAGACCTTGGGAAAATATGATCAACACACCAAATCTGACTCTCACAAGTTGTCACTTCCAGATTATGGAGATATTTTCAAAACAAGGCAAAGGTTACTAAAGACATTTGGAAACCTGATTGTTTCTGCATGCTTTGGTAATAGAAACTATGCATTTGTATACACACAGGACAAACAAGGGTAGTATGGGTAAGATTGGATGTTTTTAAATAGATTTTGGTGGGAGGTGAGGTAGGATGAACTTGATTCACTAGATCCTTGAGAGCTTTTAAAAATGGAAAACTAAACCAACAGAATGCCATAGAGTAGCTAAAATGTTTCTTTAACCAGAATATGTGCTTCAATGGAGGCCCAGATTATCAATTTTTCATACAATCTATGAGATTCTAACATGAAGGCTGAGTTGGAAAACCCAACAAAGCATCAAGATCTTGAGCCAAATCATGCCTGAGGTACACCTAGAGGCTTACAGACAATCTTTGTCAATAGATGAAAGAAAAGTGATTTTAAATTATTTATTTCACTCCCAGATGAAAGATCTTATGAGAAATGAAATTACATATGCCACTAAACTATCACAAGGATTGAGACCTATGTGATTGAGATAGATTTTGATACAAGATTGCAACAAGAACAAGAAAAACTATTTGCAGACATTCAGAAATAAAACAAACACATTTTACATAAGATTAACATAGAATAACTCGAGTTTGATTAAATTTATCAGTAGGGGAAAGTTTCTAGAACAATCTCAGAGCTTTTTCAATGGCTGTACACTCGCAACCACCTTGACATGATCAAATTCAATACAAAAGAGATATACAGGATTCTCAAATAGCTTCTCAAAAAAGATGGGCTCTATCAAGATTTTTTTTATTAGAAAAATCAGTCCCGACCCCTCACACTCCAACCTCTTTCATGGAAAAAATCATGCCATTTATAACATTTGCAACAGATTTTTCCCCCAAAAATGCAAACATTGAGTGTACTAGTGCTTGCCATGATCATGATCACGATTCCCATAATTAGATCTGCAAAAGGTCACCAAGTGGTCAGGGGGAAAATCACTTCAAATATCTCCGCATTCAACTCCTTCCTTTGGAAAATCACTCTTCCTTCTATTTGCTAACCACTTCGCCCCTAATATATCAAATCTGGTTCCTTGCATGCTCGGGAGAATAAAATGGAAAATCAAATCGGGCTCGATAGTCAGACCATTTTAATGGCGAAAGATGTCTCAGATCTCCCCACCAAACTTAGATATCAAAATTGACTCTCTTCTTTGTTTGGCATGTAGGAAATACCAAGAAATCATGAAGACTCACACTTCCAAGAGTTTTCAATAAAAATGGGGAAAATTAGATTCAGACACACAACTGCCATTGATCTTTACTTTGAATTTGGGTCATCCACGTGGAAGATTCAATTTAAAATGGGCAAGGGTTTCCTTTTTTCCTTTTACAACTTTTGGAAAAATGTAAAATTTTCACATTTTTCTCCGTAGCTCGCCCTTGAGAAATGAACCTAACACGTGTCCTAAGGTGGGTCCCAAAGGAACCGTGACCAAATTCTGCTATCTCACCTCTTTTTTGGAAAAGGGAAAATTTTCCAAGTTTTCCCCGCAGCTCTGCCCTTGAAAATGGGCTGACACGTGTCCTAATGTGGGTCCCATTGAACCACGCTTCCTTTTTCACCTTTAACTCTTTTCTCCTAAAAGGAAAATTTTTCCAATTTTCCCCAAGGATCCGCACCTCCATCGTTGATTTGAAACAAATCTTGATTTTCCTTTGTTAGGCTTGTGGGCCATTTTTGATATTTTAACCCTTTTAAGAATAAGAGGTGAAAATTCTAAGTTTCCCCGATGGTCCGCTTCCCCACCCTTTTGACTTTTCAAATTGCCATGCGTCACAATGGCGCATCTTGAGATGACTCCCAAAATTTGAGACCTTGAAAGAGCGTGGGCTCGCCACGTGTCCTAGCCCAAAAAAATTCATGTGAAGGCTTGAAGCTTAGCGGAAGGCGCAATGTGTTAAGTCCGAGGCAATCTCTTTTGGCCGCTTGAAAAGTCCAAGCAAAATGCAAAGTGAGTGGAGGCCTCCAAGTGTCCTCCTGGCGCTTCTTTAAAATGAAACTCAAGGGCGGTCCCAAACATGCATGGTTCCTCCATGTGTCCTAGACCTCCCAAAACCTTTTGAAAAAAGACTAAGTATGGGAAGACTGTGGAAGCCTCCACGTGTCTCTATCCCGCCAAATTGTATCTAGCTACATAAAAATTTATCTAAGTCAAGTGAAGCAGTGGAGACCTCCACGTGTCCTCCGGCGCTACTCCAAGGCCAAACCAAAAAGTAAATCTTCAAATGAGCGTCGTTCCTCCACATGGAAATTTCTTTAAGTTGAGGTAATTCATAAAATTTCTGAAGTACCCTACCGAGCTGCATCTAACCAAAAGAGGCCACATTTCCTGTTGATGCAAGGATGCAAATTTGACCGGGAGAAATGCCCGTCAAACCGTAAAATGTAGAAAAAAATCATTCGAGCCGGAGATGAAATTTTCTCTAAGGACAGAGAATTTAGAAATGTTACAAGGCTCAAATATGTTCCTCAGAGCTACATCCATTTATTTTCCTTCAAGTATTTAGGGAAAAAATGAAAAGGACAACAAATCTCAACTATGGAAAATGGAAAGAATGGGAGAGCCCGATTTTTTTACACCCAAATACAGACCTTTTCAGATGAACAGGGAATGAGGAAATAATTTTGGTTTTATGCATGATCTTTGGTCCAAGAAAGGACTGATCATAGAAACAAAAGAAAGTAGGGACCTCTTAAGCACAACACGGGAGATAATTTATGGTAGGGGCCATAAATTGATAAAGTTTTCAATGGAAAAATGGGGCGAGACTATTTTGAGCACCAACATGGGGAACCAACGATAGGAATCATAAGGGCCATATGTTCATGAGAAGACCTGAAACACCTGCAAGACAAGGAATGAAATTCTATTGCAAAAAGATGAGGAAACAGGAATGAGGAGCCCATAAGAACGGGACATGTGTGACATGGAAACCCAAAAACCCATAATACAAAGAAAAATGAGCAAAACTTAAGAATGATTTAAAAATGACTAACTATTGGGAAATTTTCTCTTTTTTTAGACTTCACAAAGGAAAAAAAAAACCTCATAAGAGATAACTTACCCAAATTTTTGAAAATTTGACAAAAATACACACATTTTTGGGTAAGTGACAACACTGTGTTGTGGTTTTAAGTCTTTGATGACCTCATGATGAACTACACTATTGAAATTTAGTGAAAAGAATGAAATTTACTTGTTAAAAAATGAAAATATTCAAATGTAAATACATAATATGAAAATATTACATGGAACATACTATATAAGAAAACTAATAATTATGAATAAGATTATATGGAAAAAAATATCATATAAGTTTGGATATGTTTATGAAATATATTTATACTCATTATGGTAGAGAGTACTGTAGATCTTCATAGAACATGATAAAGTGGAGAGGATTTTCAGATGTGTTTGTTCCTCGCAATTGTACTTTAGTGAAAACGTCCTTTTTACTAGTTAACAATATAATTTTTTAAATTTCATTTGTTTATTTATCCCTACTCTATCCCTGGTGTTGTGTCACATCGAGGATGATGCTCTTATAAGGGGAGGGAGATGTATTTCCACCCGTTTACTATCGCATTGAGCTCATGTTTGAGAACCCCGACCTAGTGGTGGGCGAGGATGTATGCCACAAATTTCTTGGATATGTGATCAAAGCCCTCTTGTGTATAGTTATAATTTTCC